>BQNB010003487.1:0-114532 GCA_026074375.1 Tanacetum coccineum | reverse complement strand
ATAAGTATATATCTATAATTGTGTCGTCTGACACTTCATTGAGGATGTATCTACCGTATGGAATTTTGTGTTGTGATCGAGTGTATAAAAAATAATAATGAGGAGAAGAGGGGTTGTATATATAGCCATCTAACCCTAGTTGTAGATAAACTAGGATACCTCATAATCCTTATCACAATACAATACTTATCCTTTGTCTTTAAAATTTATCTCAAAACCCCTTCTAGAAGCTATATGGGTTGGTCAACAAGTGACACCCACAAGGTTCGGGTTTCGTCAATTTTAGTCCTTCGGTTAATATTTAAATAGTCATTGAGTTTGTTATAATATATAACGGTAAGACTAACGGTTATTAAATTTTTCAACGTGAAGATATTAATTCCTTAATAATAAATTAAATATATATTTAAACGTATTTAATAAAACGTACTCTTCGTGTCCTTAACGTGTGTGCCCCCTAATAGGCTCAAATTTAACTAACGTTTTTGTGCTAGCCTGACTTACAGTTAACCCAACAGCTCCCACTTGGGAGTTGGAGTAGCACCTAACACTTATACCTATAATTGGCAAAGTCTAGCAACCCACACAATTATTTTTTACATTAGGAATATTATGAGATATAGTTTCAAGAATAATCTCAGCTATTAATGGTTATATAAGTTTCTTGCTTTATAATCATCCCTTTGTTACAGATACCGTTAAACCATGGATATGGATCCTGAGTCATTCCATATAGTTTAACATTATGTTTCTCGTATATTGATTTAATGCAGGATATACCAAATGTAATCAAGAATTCATCTTGCACATTTACACCTTTGGGTGCGGCCACACAATATCTGAGTAAATTTGGAGTGGGCACAATGGTATCTTTCTGCAATTTCAACGTGTTGTGGATGCTGCTTCACTTTCCTCTCAAAAATAGCCTTTTATGGATACCATATTTCAGGATAGCGTTTGTCTATAATCAATGAGAGATATCTCTCACATACAGAACTTGTTGTATCTCATGTCTAAGGATTAATTTTTAAACCATTTTCGAAATTTTACTCATGCATGGATCCAAAGTAAATGATCGAAGGTTGGGGTATCATTATGCATCCTTGTGAATAACATCATGAGTTTGTGGGCAACACATACATTTATTAACGAAATAATAAACCAACACTCATATTTGCACTTACATAACATTATTCCCTATTGTTTAACGGACAAATGGACCACTTATTTAGAATGATAAGAAATCATGCATGGATTAAACATGAAAATATAGGATAACAATTTTTTTATATGAATGAAGGAACATCTACCAAGTATCTTTTATTCAATCAGAAAGTAAATATTGTCTTCTTACAATCTTCAATTCTCCTAATACTAATAAAACAGTTATGCATGAGACTAGTTTTGTACTGGTGAAGTCTTACTGTTTCCCAACATTCTCAACTTGTCTTTTACAAGAAAACTAAATAGGTCATAGAGTTAACTTTCCGAATACTGTTTCAAATTCACAGAATTGTGTAAGATATGAATAATATGATGTGTGTCTTATTGTTCTCGTGATACTATTGCAAGAGTCTAGTATGGACAAGGTAATAGTACCTTTGATAGGGTCATTTGAAGTTAACAACATACCTATCTCAGACAGTCATCTTTACAGTTTCTTAAAATGTAAAGTATTCTCATTCTTTAAAGTGTTACGCAACAATGCTCTTAGCTGATCATATCTAGTTAGTAGATTTATCATAAAAGATGAAATCCTTTTTTCAACTAGAATTGATTATTCTCTAGCATCAGTTGAACATAAATGCTATTGTTGGCTTTAAAATTTATATAATTCATAAACATTTGTTTTAACAGTCATGTAATCACTCTCAATTAGATACTGTTGTTGTTAGCCCGTCTTGCTATCGTGCAAAAGTAACAACCAGTCACATACACAATATAATATATATACATAATGAACCCTTAGATAATAAACACAAGGTTTCCATCCATGTACTAAATTATCTCAAGTGAAATATATCATTTAAGACTTGCTTCAATGACATATTGCATTTGTGTTGGACTTAATTTCCGCATACGTTTATCTTAATAAACATTTATTCCAAGGTCGTTTGTTTTATCCTAAATTCTCAAGAGAAGTTTCATTCACAATTTAAGGATTATATCTAGCTTTGGAGGAATGATATCTTTCGTTATGTCATTACAACATTGAATTTAAGAAAAACAAACATGTGCTCTACCACTCATTGGCCAGATGTACTCAGGTGTTCATCTTAATTTAATCAGAAACCATATTGTGATTAAACTTAAGATCTCAGCTCCTAGATGCATGATCCAATCCACACTTGGATTCTTTTTATATGTATGCTATTATATAGATTTTTAACCCTTTTGATACACACCGTCATCGCAAATGTAATTCATTAAGAAGAGTCTTAAATTTTAATTGCCATATTCAAATATAGACTCATAACATTATGATCACCACTTCCGTCCTCGCCTAGGTATCATCCCAAGAAAGTGTTATGAACCTTATTTTGTACTTATTTAGATTCTAAGAAATCATGTATGACATATTAGATAATCTTTATCTAATATTTTTACGTTGCAGAAAAGAAAGATTTAATCATAGTCAATTGTTTGAGTAAGATCAAATTTTTTTTTATCAGTCAGGCATTTATATGTATACAATTTTGTCCTTATGAGTCTTTCTTCAAAAGAAACTCATTCTAACCTTCACAGGGTTACTCTTGGTAAAGTCAATCATGCTCAAAACTTGATTGCTTTTAAGGCTGCCATCTTATCATTCATATTTCTAAGACCTTTATCAGATTCAAGATGTGTATATATGTATCTTAGCAATTAGCATGGTTTATGAAATGATCCTCTAAATTTTATATTCCTCAGCTTTGATATTTACTATATCATAAGTGATGAGCATCCTTGTGGATCTTTTGAATGTGAGTTCTTATTACTTTGGTTCGAACATTTCCATGTTATTAAACCTGTTTCCTTTTTTTGTGTGACATTAGAAGTGGATTTAGAAAGGTTATGTATTTTTGTTCTTGAATATCTTCAATATTTTTTTAGGTGTTCCACTTACTTTTGTAAGTTACAATGAAAATTCTCTAAATACTAAGTATTTTTAGCAACATGTGATTGTCTTAATTGGGAAAATACAAAACACATTTTAAGTTCTCATCTCTAACTTGTTAATAATATGCTTCATGAGATTTTAACAAATTGTAGAACTTTAATCAAGACCTAATAGGATTCATCTCAATCCAAAGATGATATCTTGATTACCTTCTCTAGGCTTGAAACTTTATTGAGTGTATTATGGACCACACGAAACTTCTACCTCGACTCTCATTGATTTTGGAGGTAGAGGCCATTTAAGTTATCAGAAAGCACAATTAATATGAATAATTGTTTGTTTCAACACAATAGACATACCATAATGATGTGGTATTCTATGAGTATTGGAATTGTGGATCACAACTTCCATTTATAACTTAATTCTCTTAGGTCAAATGCTTGTCAATTGGGTCACGCCAAATGAATACCAATGTATTTAAAACCAAGAGCATTGCTTTAATGTTTATTTCTTGAATTAAGCAAAAGTCTTTGTTCATTTGTGGTTCACAAGAAGACAGAACATTCAAGATTCCATGTTCTTGTGTTTACAAGAAAAACTGTTAAATATACATTATAAGTCTTTGAATATTTAAGGACCTCATTGTTTATCTCTATGTTCGTGTTTCAAGAAAATAGAACATGTCAAAGTTATACTGTTACAAGTCTTCGAATAATTCAGGCATCAATGTTTAAGGTGTTAACAAAAAGAACATAAACAATTCAACTACTTACTCTTGTTATGGAGTCATTGTTTAATTGAAGAACTTTTAATTTTGTCTTAGCAAATAAACATAATTATTCTAACTAAAGTAGTCATGAACGCAAACGCTTGAGTTCAATAGTAATTTTAAGTTAATTTCATACTTCAAAATCATGATAATTATCATTAACTATGATTATATTGACTAAATCATGTAGTCAATTAGATTGATTGTAGTTTTTTTTATTATATCTTTGACTTTTAATGTAATAGGGCAACAAACATCTTTCGTGTTTAAGTCCTAGTAGATTGATTTGCTTTCTTACCTTCCGGTCAAAAGAAGCCAATAATCATATTGTTGTATATTGTTCCTTGCACACATTTAAGAGATTATCTCTACAGTGTCGGGACAACCTTATTTATTACAATACGTCAGGCGCTCGAAATATGTTTAACAATATGATAGTGTCATAGATATACATGCAGGATTTCAAATATAATGATTAATATTGTGGATTATTATTCTATAGATAACATTTTAGAAAGCAACTCAGATATGGAACTTGTTATAATTTGAATAAAAAGCAATATTACTTAAACATGTGTTTGTTCATTTTTCGGAAAGTAATGAATTATTTCATAGCAAGCTAGAAATAATATGGGCGACTACTAAGGAAATAAATCTTGTAGCTCCCACTGAATTTGACACCATTACAAGAATGTCATTTCAGTAATATAAAATGCAAAACTCCCACTGGATTTGTCAACATTGTAAGTGTTACATCACCAGTAGAAATCAAATAGCAATTTATTTACTTTCCTATTCTCTTAGAATGCCTACAAGTAGCAATGTACTTAAGTATTGTGTAGAGAATATGAAATTCTACTTGTGTAGATGAGGGACTAGCCATTCATGCTTTCATTTAACTTGAATATTAAGCATGCAATTCCTCCTTTATCGTCTGCATAGCCACAAGGGTATTTAGCACCTTAAGGAATAAAATGAGTCTAAGAAAAATACCCAGCGGATATGCTAGTAATTTCTTTGCTCATTGCGGATTAAACTCATACATCGTGACAGGTGCAAGATGTCATATATTTTGGTAGCTATAGACAAAATGTTCTCTAGTTACTCAAAATATTTTATCTTTCAATTATTTCAAAGCCGAAAAGAAGGGTAATGAAAGACAATGAGAAATGAGTTTAATGTAATTGATAATTTTCAATTATAATCCTATCTTATTCTTGTCAACCAATGAGTATAGATAGAAGTAATGTCTCACTCTTCTTACTAGGAAAAGAGACTGTTTGTCTTTTGAAGAAAAACAAACTTTCGTTTACGAATTATGTTGCAAAACACAATTAAACAGAACATAGAAAGTTCAATTTAGTATTTTCGATAATTAAATTCTTAATAGAATTAACTACCCAATTAATTTACTAATTAAGACTAAGATCCAACTTGACCTCCTACTTGTTAACCAGAGGTCTGACCAGTGAGAAAACAAGTAGGGCAAGAGGTAAGCGACGAGCGTTAATTGCAATTAATGCAACTCTTAGATTTATGATACTTGTCAAAACATTAGTAATCAAGTAATAATGTTAAGAGCATGTTTAGTATCATCTTATGCCTCGGGTCCAGGGTCTGACCAAGAGACTCGAATTAAGTCGACCAAACGAGAACGTGTAAAAATCGTCAAAGGTCTGACCAGTAGGCGAAATTCACCATGGGTTGGTAGGGGTCCAGGGTCTGACAAAGAGACTCAAACCAATTGCACGTGTTCTACGGTTGGCTGGCATAGACTTAAAATTTTCCAAAGGGGTATGCACATAAATGTGTTAAAAGCGTGTACAAAGAAGCATGCAAAACAACTTTGTATCACTGATTTTAAAAACCTTTAATAATGACACTGTAGTGACATGCCATGGTTCATGGTAACTCCAATCGAACACACAAAGAAGCGGAGAAACAGGTCAGCGCAAAGCATATTAAAAACCTTATTTCTTTAGGGAATTACGTAAAAATAACCCGCCTTAAACTTCTCTTAAGATGAGCCATACTTCCCATGAGTCGATAGCGTCCAGTTTTTAAATCAAGAAAAACTAGTTTCTTTAGTTTAACGTCTTATTAATTTTTCACAAAACAGTTTTCCACGAAACAAATGGTTGGTCACTATGAGCATGCATTAGGCGTGTAAAAATTAATAGACTACATAAACATCATCTTTTTAGACATATGGCATATTTAATTAGGCGCGTAAACAATTAGACATTAAATAATCATGCATACTGAGATTCATAATACAAAAGATGACATTAAGCATACTAGTAAACATGTAAAAATCCAAGTTCTCTCGCGAGTCTTCCCCAAATGGAGAACCATAAGACCCTCACTAGGTTTTCTGCTAAAGTGCCTAGATCGCCCCATTCACCACATATTGTGATTGAGTGGGTCTTATAGCCGGAATAGACATAAATTAAAAAGGAATCAAATAAGCTAAATTAACAATTTTAATTTTCCCTTTTAATCCTATATTAACTTTTAATAGAATTCAAGATCAAGATCTACAGATTTTATTTATTTTATGGCAAGAATCTAATATTATTGTCATATTTTACTAGTAAAACATAAATAAAATTTCTAACGCAGCAGATCATGGCATATGTTTTAATAATAGGCATATAAACTAGGCGTATAATTAAAACAAAAACGTGTAACCCATAAAGCTAAAACGAGTTGGCTCGTGATGCCACTGTTAATTATATTCATCTAGGTAACCAAGTAACAACGAGTACGGAGCGGAATGAATCTAGTAATAGCATATGGTTAACACATAATAAGAAGTAATTAGAAACGCGTACCTCTTAGCCAATGATCAAGAAAACGAATAAAGTGACTAAAACAATCACCTCTACGGTTGCTCACACAACACGTCGAACAAGTACGCAACAATGCTAGTCGTAACTTCACGAGCTCCAAACACCAAGTGTATGCTATTCTTGTCGAGCCGAAACCGATCCAAAAACCCTAGGCATGGTGCGTTTTGAATCGGTACAATAGAAAATAAAAGGACTAGTGAATGCAATTAAATATTATATGCAAGTAAAACATAAGCATGCATACGTAGTATTTAATTGTGCATGCAAAGTATATTTTCTTTGTTTTTGGCTAGTATAATCGAATAAGACAAAACTTGTATAGTTTTGTGTTATTTGCCGATTGGTGGAACAAAAGAGAAAAAAGCAGATTGTATCTTAGGGTTAGGGATAATACACTTGTCGTATTATTTGTGTGATCGAGTGAATAATAATAATAATGAGGAGAAGAGGGGTTGTTTATATAGCCATCTAACCCTAGTTGTAGATAAACTAGGATACCCTCATAATCTTTATCACAATACAATATTTATCCATTGTTTCTAAAATTTATCTCAAAACCCCATTCTGGAAGCTATATGGGTTGGTCAACAAGTGACACCCACAAGGTTCGGGTTTCGTCAATTTTAGTCCTTTCGGTTCATATTTAAATAGTCGTTGAGTTAGTTATAAAACATAACGATAACTAACAGTTATTTAAATTATCAACGTGATTTAATAATAAATAAATATATATTAAGTATTTAATAAACGTACTCTTCGTGTCTTAACGTGTGTGCCCCCAATAGGCTCACATATTCGTAACGTATACGTGCTAGCCATAACCCAACACTTTTAAATGTCCTAAAGATTTAACACAACTTGTATTTTTACTTTTGGTAGAACGAGTTATTGGACTCTAAAAATACAGATCATAGTTTTGTATTTAGTGTCCAAAAGTGAAAACAAGATATGACATGATTTTTTTTAGAGTAAATTGCATTTTTGGTCCTTGTGGTATGACCAAATTGCAGGTTTGAGACCTTAACTTTCGAAATTGCAGTGATGGTCCTTATTTTCAAGTTTGGGTTGCAGGTTTGGTCCTTTTGGGTTGCATTTTTGGTCCAATTTTGTCAGCTACTCACAATAACTTAGGGCACGTTTGGTTTGTTACGAGTTTATGATTTAGGTTTGAATTTAAATTTATGTTTGAATTTAAATTTGAATTTTATATTAAAAGATGAGAGAGAACAACAAAACTTGAAATATAATTTGTTTTGTAAATAGAGATAAGAATAAAAGTAAAAAATTATTATTATAAAACATTATAAAAGTGACGAAATATGAATTGAATAAGATGGTTGTTTCTAGTAAAAGACAAAAACTTTATTATTGTAAAAGATGACTCCACTGTAATACTAGACAGATTTATAGATGCCAAATTTTTAGACTTCAACCCCAATCAAGGGACTCACAAACATATACCAAACGCTTAATTTTAACCATAGTCTTTAAATGTAAAAAGGGTTTTTATAACTTGTGCCTTAGGGGCACAAGTTAAAAAGGGCCACAAAGCCTATGTGTCACATTCTTAATGGCCAGCAGTCAGTGGTCCACATATCAAGCCCCACAACCACTGAATGCTCATTCAAAAAATGACACGCAGTTCCTTAACATGTGCTCATGAGATAGAAGTTAGAAAAATCCTTAAAAAATTGCTTCAACCAGGCCCTTAGTTACATTCATCGCGACTTGTGTTAGTAAATCAACAGTGTCTCCTACATATTGCAGTAATGGCGAGACAATATAAATAGTTTGCAGTAACCATTAAATACGACTACAACAAATCATTCTATCAACACATGAAGATGTAAGCACTTATCTTGCACGATGTTAGGGGTTATTTAGTCCAGTTCATTTAATCACTACGAGGTTATTTAGTCAAGTTCATCACGTCTATACTATAATTGAGTCTTTCAGAGCGAGAGTCGTAGAGGGATTTTCTGCTCAGGTAGGGGACCTGACTGTCTATGACGCGGATCAAATGTGGAAATCACTTTCCCATATCATTAAAGACGCAGCTAAGGATGCCTTTGGTGTGGATAGCGGGACAACAAGATCCCGGTCGACCCGCAGGGAATCTTGGTGGTTTAGTGATGTTGGAATTACCTCGTCAATAAACCCGACACGCCGAACACGGAATCGATAACGCTTGATGTTAATCGCACAAGAACAAGAACCCAAGTCAATAGACTTGTAGAAGAACCACGTATTATACTCTCCCTCGACTCCAAACCACTTGAGGTTTGGCATTCCGGCTTCATTTAAGATTTATCAGGTATGATGTCAGAGTTTTGAGCAATAGCACTTCGCTTTTCATTGCAGTTCTTGCATGAACACCAAAATAAAAATAAAAATACTAGAGTTCACAGAACGAGTGATAAGATGCGAAAAAACTGTGTTTCTAAAATGTATTGTCAATATATGAACACAAACAAGGAGCGAGAGACTAACTTCCTCCTTGGAGAAGCATATATACTTTTGATTCATAATGAAGTTGAGGATGCTTCGTTTTGACAGATTCCTGAAGTGTGTAGGAACACAAATTATGTTAGAATTATTATCAAGAGGGACAGGATAATAAAAGAATTTATTTAAAAAGCATAGTGCTTATACCACAAGCTGTTCATTAAAGAATAGCTCTTACGTAGATATACATAGTACATCGATCGATAACCGTTTTGCTTCATTTTTACCTTCTATAAAATTTTGGTTTCATTCTTCTATCTACTTCAAATGTGCTGTCAAGTTATAAATAGATTTTTTAATTACTCAACAATGCAGATACAGGATTGCCCAAGACTCCTAAGAGAACAACATAATGATGATAATAACGAAACATTACTATAAGATCCTAAACTATAATTTCCGCCCCCAAAGATAAATTTCAGAATCAATTTGTGCGCGTTCATGAATCCACAAATAACTACATAGTAAAAGGATCGTTGCTTTTACCAGTTTCAACATATTTTACAAAAGCAATTTGCTTGGTCTTCATGTATGCTGTAACCACGAGAAAAAAATAATAAAACTTTTTAACACTAACCTCAAGCAAAAACTACATTATTAATGTATGCTCTTACGAAGAAATGTTCCCTATCTAAAAAAGTTAGTTTTAGACATAACCAAAAGTTCATTTTTAAATCGAAAAACAAAGTCGGTGCATCGCACGAGTCTAAATGTTTATATAAAACATAGAAGACAACCGTTTATACTTTGTGTAGTGACAACTAATTATCAAACAACGTTAGACATCAACACATTACGCACACAAATCGTGTGCAACGCACGGGTCTGAATGCCTCGTAATATATAAGATTGAGTTTGCTATATTTAATGTTCAGTATTAAAGATTGTAAACCTTGCTCTTACTATTGTATAGGACATCCCACACCTTTAATTGCTCCTACCGGAAAAACCAAGAGGCTGTATATCATCTTTTCAAATCCTATTGTCATCAATGTTATTAATATAGTCTTTTCATGTCTCTTCTCCATTATATTATGAGGTATATCAATTTCAAGAAAGGGTTATTATACCTACAAATACAAACCCATACCTCGTAGCCCACCCCAAACGATTTAAAGTAAAAGATACAATTCATTCTTAATCTTCTGTCCGTGTAACTTCTTTCTCATGATGAGTGTAGTGCAGCAAACGATGTTTCAGGAAGGAAGGAAGGAAGGAGGGGAGTACCAAGAGGTATATATCATTCTGTTGGGTCAAAATTTAACCCAGTTGTCCCTAACAAGTATTTAAATATGAATAGCCTAATTTACTCACTAAATAAATAGTGAGTTACTCACTGATAAAGGAATCAGTGAGTATTGTAAAAAGCTCAATCAAGAATGACAAGCCTCAGGGACGTCGAAGAGCAACTGAGGAAACACTTTATGTGACTGATGCGGTGTCAGTGAGTAAAGTACATGAGCTACAAGCAACATGAGAGTCTTTGAGATTTGACAAATATCTCAATGACTCTCATTGTCTATTTCCCTGAAAGAAACAAACATATATGTTGGGGACCAAGCAAGGACAAAGAGATTCCATAAAGGTGGAAACAATTATGAGCACTTAAAAGAATGGTTGTTGCTTTTCTAAAAAAGAAACTTCACTGGATGGATGACACATCTCAACAACCATCACCACTTATTATCTTTGTACTCTCCACTATATAAAAAAATGTTTATAATAGGGATAAACATCGATTCTAAACAAACACAAAAATAATACAATGTATTACTTCATGATAGGATCATCCTCTCATGAAGTAAAAGCTTAGCTTTGATTCATAGAGTTTATTTGTCATTGGAACACTATCCTTTGTAAATCTTTGATTCATTTCTAATAAGATTTATAAGCATTGAAAAGTACAAATTGTGTTATTAGTTGTCTAATTGGTATTGTGTAAAACTTGTTCTTATTTTCTTAAAGTGTTCATGTTTTACACAATTTTTAGGACCAAGTGGTATCAAGAGCCTATGGATTATTCTTATGATCCATATCCTTTTGAATGACTACTAATAACATGTTATCAAAGTTAAAAATATGTATATAAAACTTCAAAAACTGCTATTGTTGTTGCACTTTTTGAGAGGGAGAGTACACATATTTTTTACTAAGATGGAAAAACCACTCACTGATAACAAACACCAATCAAAACCCAGATACCCAATACCCAAACCCAGATCCCGTCCAACAAAACCACCATATCCTTTCAAAAAAAAACACCATTACAAAAAGAATATTACACAAACAAAAACCCAATATGTATCTCATATCCCCACGTCATATCCTACTTCCAACCTTATCTTACTATCTTATAAAGCAAATATCTCTCTCATCGTTAAGTTTTTAAGTAATTCTTGATTTTATGCATAGTGTACAAGCTTTAATGCATTAAAAACAAATATATTATATACACTCTTTAATGCAAACACCATACAAACAAAGAAACATATTATACAACTTTTTAATACACAATTAATAATCTTATTAAAACACTTCATTACTTAGAAATACAAATATTAATGCAATATGTACAATTAACAACTGCACAAACACACATTTATTGACTGGTCAACGCATTTAATATTATTCTTAAAACACCCCTTAATCATTAAACACTAATTAATTTTTTTTTTTTTTAAATCATAAAATGAAAAGTAGATGTTATTATATACACCGTACAAACTATGGGTGAGCAAAACGGACCGCGGACCCGACTGAGAAACCGGCCCGAACCTATTTCGGTCCGGTCATTGGTCCATCCTTTTTCTTAATTTCGGTCCTCGGTCCGGTTTGGTTTTACAAAAAACCCAGCGATTATGCCTTGTTGAACCGGACCGGACCGGACCGACCCGGACCGGACTATTTCGGTCCGGTCTTCGGTCCGGTGTTTTGGCCAAAGTCGGTTTCGGTCTGGTCCGGTCTTGGTCGGTCCTGTTTTCGGACCGTGAGCACCCTTAGTACAAACTAATAAACCACACAAAGCTTCATACAAATTACTCATTTCGTCCCATTTTTATTGTCCATGTTTCCTTTTTGAGATGTCCCAATTTAATTGTCCACTACTAAAAATAGATAGAGAAGTTTGATCAAGTTTACTATATTACCCTTGAATAAAATTAATATTACAAACTTGAAAGTAGACTTTATTTAATTAGCTAAAGGTAAAACTGTCATTCTGCCAAAAAGTAAGAAAGAGAAAGCAGTAATAAATGCATTTTTCTTAAACTGTGTGTTTTTTGTCAGAGGACAATAATTTTGGAATGGAGGGAGTATATGCTAATACATATAGTTTTAAAAACCGGATCGGACCAACGGGTCAACCGGGAACATGGGCGACCACTGGTTCGGCTAGCAAATAAAAGCCGTCCGAAAATGAACCGGAGAGAACCGGCCGAAACCTATAAAAATGAATGAACCGGGTCGGGCCTGATGGAGATCATTTTTTGTTTTTCTTACGGTTAATCGCAGGGTACCCGCAACCGCATCGCGCGGCTACCTGCTAGTAATCACAAAACAAAAACCACATATGTGTGGTATACCCCAAATCAATGATCTGGTCTCATCTTCCTCAACACACAACCCATGTTATCTTCATCTCAAAAACAAAAAAAGAACCACCACATATGTGATATCAAAAACCACGACACATAAAAATCTCCTACAACAAAAATACCAAATCCACCATATACTACAAATCAACGCCATAAAAATCACAAAAAAACCATTCACACAAAATCAATAATGTAAAACCACTACTAACTCAAACCCTCATCACAGATAAAAAAAACTAAAATGGCGAATGAGATGCTGGAGTTCTACAAATGTAGCAGCTGTTTGTTCGTCTATGGTATTAAGGTGTTAAACTTCTGAAAAAAGAATGATAGGTATTAATTGAATGGTTGTGGTGTGTTTGAAGATTGAAAATGGTATATGGGTTTATTCAGTAAAAGAAACTGAATGGGTGTCGAGCTTCTGAAAAAATAATGATGTATATGTTCCTTTTAGCTAATACATTTTTCAGTGAGCCTGGTTGGTATATGGAGTAGGATTGTGGCTGAAAAGGGTTGTAATTTTTTGTGTTTCGGGCTTAGCCTGAATAGAGGGGTTTGATTAATGGGACTTGAAAAAAAAATGGGATAGGTGACTGAAAAAAATGATGCAGACTGAGTAGAAAATTATTAATCAGGGTAATGATTAAGAAAAATATCAGTGGGTTGGGACTGAATGTTAAAACTGAATATAGTTAGGAACTCATTCAGGTAATAGGCTGAATAATTGTTTGTATTTGTTCATAATTAAAGAGTACGGATGATGATTCTGACTCAGGGAGTGATAAGGGATCAAGATAGGATTTTCAGGATGTGTGGAAACCTCGTTCAATCACTGAACTCAACTCAGTATTTAAACAATACTGAAGCCAAACACGGATGCTCACCCCAGAAACTCCCCTAAACCGAAAGAGTCCTATACCTCAAAACCGAAAAGGTCACTGAACCTGAAACCGAGGGTCTTTGAATCCATGGAGTCTGAGCCAATGGGGTATAAGATATTGAAGCCAAACACGGATGCTCACCCCAGAAACTCCCCTAAACCGAAAGAGTCACTATACCTCAAAACCGAAAAGGTCACTGAACCTGAAACCGAGGGTCTTTGAATCCATGGAGTCTGAGCCAATGGGGTATAAGAATGAGTGAATGAAAAATGGATGGGTTTGTTTATTGTTTTGAGAAACTGATGAATAAGAGGAGATGTAGAAAATACTCGCATCGGTTTCTTTTTGTTCTCAGTGAGATAAATGTGGGCTCAGTGAGTTGTGGAACAAAAGTGAATCTCACTGAACACGAACCTGAACCAAATGAGTTCCAAAACCTGAGGTCCCTGAGGAGTCTCTGAAACGTGAAGACACCCTGAACATAAAGTCCTCCCTGAACCCGAGGGTCCCTCAAACTCGTGGTAACCTGAAAAACAAACGGGTCACTGAACCCTCAACCCTGAACCGAACCACTGAAACCCCTATCAATGTCACTGAAACCTCCACCTTGAACCCGTAACTACCACTGAACCCCACTCCCTTAACATGTACATGAAGTTTTGAAACCAAGGCCGACACTGAACCAAGTCAATGGTACAAAGTTGAAGACTGAGGATGAGTTTTCAGATTTTCTGGTACAAGACATTTAAAATGAGTTTGTTTTGGTATAACGGGGTCACTGATGAAAAAGAATCAGTGTATATTGCTCAGTGTAACGGGTCACTGGTACAAAGAAGACCGAGGATGACTTCCAGTATAACGAGTCACTGATGGAGAAGAATCAGTGTATATTGCTCAGTGTCGTGAAAAACTGGAACTAAAAAGGAGGTAAAACTTTTGGTCCAATATGGGTAATTAAATCCATGACACTGAAGTGGGACTGAACCCCACTCCTTGACCTTAACCCCTGAACCTCTCATACTGAACTCGGTCGCTAAGACTAGTCACTAAACCCGAACCAATGGATATGAAATATTTGTATGTGGTGTGGTGCATGGTAACTTTGGTATGATGCATTGTGAACCGTTGGATTCATTACTACTTCAAAAAGTATGCATTACTACTACCATCAATACGTATTGAAAAAAAATATAAATCAGAGAGTATCAGGGAGTGCCTAAAGAGTTTTGGTTGAAAAAGCATCAGAGAGTCTAACAAAGCTCAGCAACATCAACAACATGGGATCAAAATTTATTATGTTTTATCTCTTGTTGTAACTGAGTGCATAAGAAGCCATTATGCTCACTTACTACTAATTAACTTAGGCAATTTTTATATTTAAATAGGGGAAGATTGTTGGGTCAAAATTTAACCCAATTGTCCATGACAAAGTATTTAAATATAAATAGCCTAATTTACTCACTAAATAAATAGTGAGTCAGTGTTGTAAAAAGCTCAATCAACAATGACAAGCCTCAGGGACGTCGAAGACGAACTGAGGAAACACTTTATGTCACTGATGTGGTGTCAGTGAGTAAAGTACATGAGCTACAAACAACATGAGAGTCTTTGAGATTTGACAAATATCTCAATGACTCTCATTTTCTATCTCTCTGAAAAAAACAAACATATATGGTGTGGACCAAGCTAGGACAAAGAGATTCCATAAAGATGGAAACAATTATGAGCACTCAAAAGAATTGTTGTTGCTTTTCTAAAAAGGGAACTCCACTGGATGGATGACACATCTCAACAACCATCACCTCTTATTATCTTTGTACTCTCCACTATATAAAGAAATGTTTGTAATAGGGATAGACATCGATTCTAAACAAACACAAAAATAATACAATGTATTATAGTTGATAGGATCATCCTCTCATGAAGTAAAAGCTTAGCTTTGATTCATAAGAGTTTATTTGTCATTCAATCGGGATAGTGTTCCGCAACTATCCCTTGTAAATCTTATTCATTTCTAATAAGATTTATAAGCATTGAAAAGTACAAATTGTGTTATTAGTTGTCTAATTAGTATTGTGTAAAACTTGTTCTTATTTTTCTTAAAGTGTTCATGTTTTACACAATTTTAGGACCAACACATTCATTTCTTCCTGTTTTATTGTTCGTGATTTCAAGTTTGATTGTTTTGTTATTTAATTTTATTTGTTACTGATGTGATAAAGTTACAAAAGATTCATTAGTTCTTAAGTTAGTTTAGCTAAATCTGATATTGAGTAATTTATTACTCTTTAGTTGGATGAAACATGATATTGTGTATATGTAGTTGTTAGTTTATGTGCACTTTTTGTATGTATGCGTTCATTAAGGTTTGTTTGCGTGTTTGTTTATGTTGGTAGCTTGATATTAAAGGCTTCATTGGAATTTCCAAATAGTTTTAGGCATAATTTGTCGTTTTTGTACTTTGATTTGTGGATTTGAGTCGTTCTGCTAGGAAATCAACAGGATCCGGTTTTCGGTTTGCTTTATATATGTATCTTAAACATATAATTTTATGTGGCATATTTGTTTGTTAGTAAAAGAGTTTAAGTAATTTATTTTGTTTGAATTTTTATCTACAGATGCAACTATTTGCTAGGACTCTTGGTGATCAGACCATAGCTCTCGAAGTTGAGCTCTCAGACAAAATTCGTACTCTTAAGGCTATGATCCAAGATAAGAAAGGCATTCGTGCAGAACAGCAGATGTTGATCTTTGGTGGTAAACATAGCTCAGCGATCTGCCGTCCATTCCTCTCATACGGAAGAAGAGTCGCAATTTCACCGTGCATCTAAAAAAAGAATTAGATCAGAACAGGTTTGTTTACGCTCCTTTATGATTCCTTTAGTGGTAGAAAATGTTGTCAATAATCGTTATCTACAAAAAATAGTAGTTAGGTATATGTTTAGACTGTCTTTTGCTACTATTCGTAACCAACCACATGTGACCATGATTACAGGGCTCATTCAAATGAATGTTCGAGAAGTGATTTAGATGGAGCCAATGGATTATACCCCAACACGTAGTAAGGAAGAGGATGGTGATATTATTATTCAGGTATATATGCTTTACTTTCACTACTCTATTGATTCTATTTTTATAGTGCATTATGTATTTCTGTGATTTTTGGTACATGAATTATTCCAGGTATTTGGAGACGCTGCCATCAGTTTCAGAAAATCTTAAGAGTGATCCATACAGGTGTATGTCTAAATTGCGTTATCTGTGAAGTTATATTTGATGCATACCACGACTTATAAATAAGAGCTTTAAACATGTAAATTTAGATTATGTCCACCTTCACTACTACATTATCTCTTTCACAGTTTACAATAGGTTTGCACTGTGAAAAAGGTCGTAACTTTTACGTTCACTAGGCTCAGTCCATATATCTATTTAAATGTCATGTCATTGGCTGAATAAGTAATTGACTCAGAAACTGCTCCTATACGATACGGAAATTGCAAGTGATAGCAATATAGTTGCATTCTCATGGTCGAGTAACCATGGCGATAGTTGTCAATTGAGAATGTTTACAAATGTCAGGGTGTTGTTCAACACGTTTCTTTAATCATAATTAGTAAGAGGGTGGCTTTTTTAAAATCCAAGTTTAGACAGATAAAATAAACCCCGCAGTGATGGTTTTTCATATGACAGCAGCCTCAAAAGCGTGTACTAATGAAGAAACCTTGATTTTTTCCAAATGGATATGAACGATACGATTAATTGTATCGTGTAGTTACCACAGTTGTGTAATAATTTGTAAATTATGGCCATTTCATCGAGCATACAGGTTACTCAATCTTCTATAAACTGTTTGGCAAACTAAATATATGCATGCGTGAAATGTATCTGATTAAATATTATTTATAGAAATTCGAATTTTAACCATAACTTATGGGATTTTATAATCCTTTGGATTATGGCTAATATATTTGAGTTCTTTAGGGCCAACAGATGTGACGCTTTGTCCCTAAAAATGATATCCTCTCAAGGTTACTGCATTCAATAAATAGTTATCCAATTGTTTGATTAATTTTGACAAACATTTCAGCAGTTGTAGCTGATTGAATTGCATCAGGAACATATCTCAGCAAAAAAAAAAATGTGAATAGATTCCATGACAAATGTAGCATTGATTGGGCACATAATTATTTTTTCGGTTTAAGTTGACGTCTAATATTTCTTCTAACTTATATTATATATGTATATGCAGACTGTTGGTAAAGTTTTGCAGTCCATTAATGGCAAATTGATAGGAATTTCCTTTCATATTCTAACTGTGGACGTCTCAGTTGTGGACTTGACTCTTAGGCTCGAACAGAAAGCTATTTATAAGCAAATCAAGGTTGCAATTAAGTAAGTGTTTGCAATAACATCATTATTGCAAAACATGCCACAATCCTTTACCTAAGTAAAAATTCAATTTTCCCAAAAAACAAGCATGGTGCAACGCGCGGGTATGAACGCCTCGTTTGTGAAACACAACATAGTAACTATGCATGTATCTAATTGTGATATGTTATTATTTAGCTTCAAGTTAAGTTCATTAATCAAGATGCCTTAATAAAAGTGATGAGCGTATTAAGTCTCTTTGTTTTTTATATGCATGATGTAATTGCAGAAGTTACAGTTTCTCGACTTTTACATGTAAATATGTAATTACGGGTTGTTTCAGATTTCTAATTAGAATTTCTCGACTTATTGTTATACTTCTACATGTAAAAAGGGACTGTTTTGGATTCATTATTTTAACCCTTATTAGCAGTTTCAATTAAAAAAATACCAAACAATCTTTATGTTGGTTGTAGTTTTTGTAAACAACGAGGATTGTAGTATGCGCTTCGCTGCGAGGGCATTGGCTTTTATGTTGTTCCATACATACGAAAAGACGTCATTGTATTTTGTTGAACTCTATTAAATAGAATAACATATAACAGTGTAATCATAACTCATAAGAGTGTTGTAAAGATTTAATTCAAACATTTCTCTAGCATGGTAAGCCTTCTAGACATTCTTATTCTTGAGCAGCTAATAGAATATCCCACTTGATGTTATAGACACTGATAAGCTGCTCAAGAATCAGCACACATCATAAAGCAGTTCACTACTACACCAACTCTCCTATAGAAACTAAACCAATTCAATAAGCCACTTTAGGAAGATTGTTTCTGATCTCCAGTGCGCGCCTTTTCATTCCCAATTCCACAAAAGGCGTTGATCAGTAACAGGTTGGGTGTCCACAAAGAAATATGGGAAACCGAAGAGGTTGCGTCGAGAAAATAGTTCGCACCGAACTACTTGTCATGGCATTCTCTTCGGTTCCACATCCTTCTTTGTTAAAATGCATTCTGCCGATGATCAAGGCCCTGTATGAGATTCAGTATGATAGAACCCCATATGACACTCTCACCGTGTTCATACAGGTAATCACAACATCATTTTAAACAAACGTATCGAGAAAATGTAAAAGTTTACAAATAGATGTAAGACTTAGATTTGCAGCCAGCTGCTATCATTGACTCACTTTGTATGTCGTAAAGGGTCGGGAAAATATCGATGCCCGCAAGCAGAAGGTTGGCCACAACTAAGATTAGGCGGAAAATTTTACCCAAGTCTTTTGAGTATTGAAAGATCATTTGGCTGAGATAAGAGCTTATGGTTCTGAAAAGGTGTAAGTCCGTCATGGCTGCATACCAAGTAAGTTGCCTAGCCAAGTTAAATACTTTCACGGCTTTAATTGAAACTGCTCATATTCATCAAAGCCTCGGCAAAGCAGAATGAATCGATGTATATATATCGTCTATCACGATTTGAGGCGGTAGTGGTGGTAACAGCCGTAAGCGTATTTTTATTTTGATACGCAGAATTGGTGTATGAACGGAAATTGAAAGAAGAGATGGCGATACTATTTAGTGGCACGATGTCTTATGTCCGTTCTTGGTGCAACACAAACACAACATATCGAAACACAAAATCGTTTATGGCTGTTACCGTCACTACCGCGTCACTATTGAATAACTATGACTAAAAGAATTTCGTAAGAAATAATCTATTGGCTCAGATAAGAGCTTTTTTAAGTATGTTATGGCTGCACACCTAATTGGTTGCCTAGACAAGTTACGGGCTTTTACGCATTTTGTTCAGACTGCTCATATTCATCATAACCTTATCAAGGTATGGTTGCCAAGCATAATATAACATCCGAATATACGCCAAGGGTTTGGTCATTATCACGGATGCTAAAGCAGAATCCATTTTCTATATTTAAGCACACGTGATGGTGTCAAAACCCCTTTCACATTCAAAAGATCATTCTTGTATCCAAGTCAGCAGTCAAGACACAAAGAGATATAATTTGAATCTTGAAATCGTTGTTGACTTCTGACATGGACACAGGGGTAGTCAATTGAAATAAACACACATAAGAAGGCTCCAGTAAGTAAGCAAAGAATAATACATGATTCGATACTTGCGGCCGCAAGCAATCCATGCTGCCATGCCTACATATAATGCATCAAAGGTGTATGCAAACTTACTCGAATTCATCATTGTCTGTCCGTAAAAAAGACATCTATTGTGGCTGCAATCATCAGTGTCTTATCAAAATATGGTTACCAAGCACAATGCAGCATTCGCATATACGATAGGGGTTTTATCATTGTCACGCATGCCAAATTAGAAGTGATTTTCTAGATCTAAATACGCGTGATAGTGCCACAACCCCTATCACACTTGAAAGATCATTCTTGCGTCCAAGTGAGCGTTCAACACCCCAATAGAAATAATGTCAATTCTAAAATTATTGTTTTTTGACCCCTAACATGGACGCAAGGGTGGTCAATAGGTGAAAACAGTGATTAGTGAATGTAGCATAACAACAACTACATGATAAGGGTTTTGTCACTCCCACGCGTGCCTAGTTAGAATGTGTCTTCTTAATGTCGGCAAGCATGCAGTGACAAACCTTTATCACGACCATGGTATAGTAGCATAGATAGCATAACAATTCCAGTAACAAACAATGTAAATAAATTGCCATATATAAAAGCTGTGCAAAATAACGATTGCAAACCTTTAACGACTACAGGCAAAGACCCATAACCTGGCTCATGCCTTATACCAAGATGCCCAACTCCTTTTATAACATGTTGTTGGGTGTTTTTGTAGAATCGACTGCCCATATTAACTTGGAAAATTTAAGAAAAACATTGAGGTCACAGGAGCAGTCGATACTGCAGAAACACCAAACAACATCCCATGAACACTGTCTCCTGCTGTCAAGTTTCTTTCGAAGGCTCAAAACTTTTTTGAATTCGTCATTACCTGTCTATGCATTTGATGTGGCCACAAATATTGTAGACCGCGATGCCAACAAGCATTATATGTGCTAAAAGTTTTATTACAAAAAAGGCCAACAACATTCAGCGAAACCTAATATAGCGACAAACTTACATATGAAACATGAGTCAGGCCAGCTGATATGTCACCCATGTTAAACGTATGTTTGCATGAAAACAATAAGTGACACAATAGCTGCCTAAGAAATGATTCATGAACATGTTATATTTCAAGTGAATCCCAAAAACAAAAGGCCACATAAGGTTCGATCCATACGACAGTGACAAATAAGGCTCAAGTCTAAGAATATTATAATGGTACAGAACGCTTGACACGGCTATGACCACAAGGTGGGCATGGTTACCTTGCCAAGAAGATATGCTCAGTGATTCATATCCAGTACCGAAACAGTTCTCGTCATTGCTAGAGAATGACCTTACGAAGTAACACAATGTGAATATATTAGCTGATACAACCACACATGCTTACAAAACCGGGAAAACCACCATGGCTACATTAGTATAAATGCCCCGCTAAGGTACGGTCATCTCGGAATTTGTATAGCATGTCATGGCCGCAACCGCGATATTAATACATTTTACTAAAGAGTGCTATGATATTTAAAGATGTGTAAGGAAGTACACGACTCTTAATACTCAATATTTACTTTCTTTTATACCTCTCCTACTTTCTGACCCGCCATGGCTGCAAACACAAATTCGTGATGCCCCTTCAAGACACGAGAAGCTTTCACCCTTGATGATTAGATGAGTTATTGTATTTTCAAAATAATGAATGCACACCCAATGATTCTAAATAAGAAAATCCTCCCTAAGATGCATTATATGCCTGCAAGTAGATTAATTTGCCATGTCGTGGCTTCAAAATCTGATCCGTCATGGCTGCAAGCAAGACGTCATGCTTCCCCGCCAAGATACCGATGGCTTTCACGTAGTACGTTCCAGAAGCTTATTGTAGCTGCAAAATCAAATATGAAATCAGAATATGATTGCCACGTTTACCTATCCAACTGATTGTAACACTAAATAACGAATGCAAACACATGATCAAATACAGGCTTACCAATCTGGAGTGATTTTTTGGGGAGGTGCAAAACACATAAATCATACTGAAACTGACACTATATATAATCTAATCAAAAGAGGGATTTAGCTGTTGTTTATGAGTGGTAACCATGAAATCCGTAAGAGAATCATCCAAAAGGAAGAGATAGTGGTATGATAAAGATCGTTAGAAAAGAAGATGGTCGTGAGACAGGAATAATTATGGTAAGCTTTCAGAACATGAATTTCATTCACATTAATAATATGAGGCTCAGATAAGTAACCAACCAAGAAAAGAAGATACGGCCACCATGGCTGAAAACATAGGAAGCTTGCCCTGTTAAGATGCACGTAGACCAAACTTTATTGCCACCCAGTTAGACATAATCAGATATTATCATCACAACCTTGCAAAATAAAAAACAAAAAAGGCACATTCTCCCAGTCACAAAAACACATTTTAACGCACGCCAAAGTCAATATCGAGTATTGAGCATCATGTACTTCTTTGTATGTTCATAAAGAGCAGACCAAGGGAATACGGTCGCCATGGCTGCAAACTTATCAAGTTTGCCTCACCAAGATGCCTGTTAGACTTCCATCTTCTCTTTCGGTAATTTTTACCATACCACTTCCCGCTCCACATTGGTGACATGAGATTCAGGTAAGGAAGCGACTTAAAAATCAGATACGTACGCCACGGCTGCAAACTTAGTAAGCTCGCCCCGCCAAAATGCGTGAGACCCAACTTTTGTCTAAACCGGTTTAGACGTGCTCAGATTTGACCATCACAACATCTAAAAATCGTTAACAGAATGTGCCAGAATTACACGACCTGTTTTCAACAATTAGCATTCAAACCGCTTATGCGCACTCTTATTCTTAAGCAGACTCTGTGCGCGCAAAGCATCAGGTGATCGACCTGCTATGGCTGCAAACACGATGTCGTGATGCCCCGCCAAAATGCAGGTCACTTTCACCCATCATGCAAATCATAAAGGGCAACATAATGGCTCAGAAATGCGAGTGCGAAACTAGACAAACATGTAATCGACCGACTATGCCTGCAAAAACAATGTCGTGATGCCCCGCCAAAATACAAGTCGCTTTCACCCATCATGATCAAACAACTAATTACAGTTGCAGAATGGTAAATGCACGTAAGAAATAGTGTCATCATCACCATGTGACACCACAACCCATAACAAAATAAGTAATACCCCGCTCTTTAGTAAAATGTTGTCAGCCATGGCTGCAAGCTAAGCAAGCCTGCCCCCCATGGCAGCGGCCAAATAAATGCCAAATTCACTAACATTCGTAACAACTGCGGCTTTTGCTGCTTAAATAAAACAACAACAAAAATGTGAGCCCGTGCAAAAAACAAAATCATAGCATTAAAATAGAGAATTGACACTTCTAGCTTATTTATAATGCTCATGGACTTATTATCCAAATGCAGCTGAAACTAATAAGGTGATAAACTCGATAGAGTCAGCCTTCCAAATAAGTCTATAATCCTGATAAATAAGAAAACGCAATCACCCCTATAATCAAATCATCGCTTCCAAAATCCGAACCCCAAAAATCCATAATTTCATAAAAACCCAAAATTAAAACTAAACCGTAATTGATAAAAAAAACCCTAGATCTATAGAAAGCCTAAACCAAAATCCAAACCTCAAAAATCCCTAATTTCATAAAAACCCAAAATTAAAACAAAACCCTAATTCATAAAAAATTCTAGATCTATAGAAACCCTAAATCTATAAAAAAAATCTTACTAGCTATTTAACGACATCCCACTCTCAGAAAACCAACCAAACCACCAATCAACAAAGTATCACTCTTCAGTAAAATGCATCGTCATCCGTAAAAACCCAATAACATACAAAGACTTACTGAGAGAGAAAGCATCAAAAGTGGAGTATGGAGTGGTATAGTAAATATCGCCGGAAGAGAATATGGAAATATTGAGGAGTATCGCTTGAGAAAAGATGGAAGTGTGAGAGAGATAAAAAAAAGTAAATACTATGAGAAAGATGGAAGTGGGAGAGGGATAAAAAAAGTAAACACCGAGTATGGAGATGTGTGCACTTCCTTGCACGCAGTCCAAAAGCTCCCCGCTCTTTAGTAAAATGTATTAATTTCAAAACAACCACTCTATTAGTATTTACACTAAGCAATCCCAAACAGCTCAATTGTTTTGATTTTTAAATATAATATAAGACTGAGTTTTAAGTTGGAAACCGGTCTCTGTGTAATATAAAGACAGTGTCTTCAATAAAAAATTGGTCTCTATTTGATTATTTTTAGTTTTTCTATACATATCGAGACTTGTGTTAAGCTAACACCGGTTTGTATTTTTTTTTTATAAAAGGTTTATACCCGGTGAATAATAAAAGCCTTACAAAGATTCGAACTTAGGTTCGTATTAGCCATATGTGTTTTAAAGCCTGTCTCTATTTGGATTTTATATAAAGGGAATTGCATGTATATTTTTTCAAAAGCTCATAATTGCGTATATATCCAATTTATATTTATAACTATGTATACATCCTTTATAAACCTATAAAATGACATATATATTCAAATAATGAATTTATAATATTTAAAATCCATAAATATATGAAAACTATAGTTTAAATAGAAAATGTCATATATACCCTGAACACATAAGTCTTCACATCAACTTCAATATCTCTTTTTCTAAAACAATTTAGCAGTTAATGTCATTATTCAGATTAAAGCAAACTCTTATTTTCTTTCAAGAGTTAACTACATTTTTTGTCCTTGTAACTTACCGAGTATTTTAATTTTTAGTCCTTTTTACAAAAAAGTATCGGAACCATTCTAAAATCTGACGACTTGTAACAAGTTTAGTCCAAATTTTTTGCTGACAGTTAATTTGACCAGTTTAGAAATGCGAAATGACTTAGATACCCTCACCTGATTACTACTAGTATAGAAATTACTAAAATGACATTCCCTTCATTCTTTTTATTGAAACATCAAAAACAATAACAAAATCACTTCAACTAATTAAAACACGCATGAAAAATCAAAAACAATACCAACAAACACTTCCAATAATAATAATAATAATAAGAGAAATGCTACAAGCATAAAGAGTTTAAAAAAAAGTCCACAAAATAATGTGGCATGATGATTTTTGCATTATTGACCAATTAAAAGATGAGAGATAAAGAACTTGAATCCAATTATTGCATGACACATCATTTTATAGAAATTTTTTTATAAACTCTTTGTGGTTCTAGCATTTCTTTAATAATAATTCTTGCCACATCTTTTCAATCTCATACATTTTTTTAACTACATATTCCCTACCACAAAATACATCCTCGTTTTCTTTAACTCGTTTTTTCCACCATCACACACAATCCTTCAAATCAAACATAACCTTAAATCAATAATAATTTGTAATTGGTTACAAAAATATAACAAACCCTTCAAATCAAACACATCCTCGTCTTCTAAACCATAGATTTGATTTTTTTTTTGAAAAAATCAAATAAATAAAGAAAAGACAACGACGACTAGATGATGACTGGGGAGGGTTGAGGTGGCACCGTAAAAAATGAGCATAGGTGTTGGCGAGATGATGGTGGCAATGACAAATGGTTTTTATGCTGTCACATGGTTGGTGATAGGTGGTTATACATATAATGGATGGTGATGGGGATGGTTTTACGTCGGAGGTGGCGGTAGAGATGGACGGTGATGGAGGTGGGTGGTTAGTCGGTCGGATGTGGTTGTAAACTTTAGTTATAGATTTTGTATTTAATAAAATATAGGGTAAATTACACTCTTCGTCCCCAAACTCCACCCCGTTTGCCCGTTTGGTTCTTAGATAACGGGGACTCTCATACGGGGTCCCTTTTTGACACTGTGCTTACGCGTTTGGTCCCTCAAGCCCCGTTATGCCTAACAACGGTTATCTCCGTCGTTATCCTGGCCACGTCGCTCTTTCGCTGGAGGGCACAATCGTCTTTTCACTTTTATTTTTGGTTGCACTGTTGGTCCCTGACCCTTAGTCTACTAAGGTATCGTTTACTGTTCAGTTTTTTTGTCGTTTTGCGCTCGCACGCATGGTCCCTCATGTCTCTTTATTTTTCCCTCCTTTTTTCTTTTCCACCCAACCACCAACCACCACGAGTCACCGACACAACCTACCAGCAACAGTCGCCGACACCCACAACGTGGTAACATACACATATAAGAATCACCTTCAAAAGAGACAGCCAACTATAGATTGATGAACGACCGAAAATCATATTAACTCTTGTTTGGATCTACTATATCCGGTGGCGATGGTGGTTACGGTAAGACGAGTAGCGGCGGCGGCGGCGGTTGATGACATGGTTAAGTACCATGATTTGGATACACATGGGGCAGTTGCTAAGGTTTTAGGGTCTAAAATGTTTACTACTAGATCAAGTACTTGCCATGGGATTATAGTATTTTTCATTGTATTAGATTACGGTGTCTTTTATGATGACTGAACTGTTTTATAAGGTATTTATTTAGATAAGAAAATTGTTTCTTTGGTTGACACATGGTACAATGTTTATATTTGTGAATGTAATGTGTTTACACGTGTGATGACCTAAAATATTCTACAATGTGCATGTAATGTGCTTACAGGGGTGAAAGGATTAAAGTTCTTAAGATATTTTATGAATTATCCGAACATATAGAGGTGGACAAAAACAAAAACAAAAATATAATTTAAGGGTGCTATTATTGGTACTACTGGTCCACTAAAATGTAAAAAGAAAATATAAAGAAGTACAGAGCATGCTTTTTTGTTTTCCGTTTACAGTGCAACACGGTTTTTTTATCAGCTTGTGTTCTGTATTTTTTGTCAGTTTAATGTTTTTGACTTGTTAAACTTTATAATTTTCGTTTCATACTTTCTATTTCACAGTTTTGTACCATAAACAAAATTATAAAAAAAACCAAAAAAACAAAGGGGTACAAATGACTTTTTAAGGGAGGTCTTTATAACCTACCTCATAGTTTAAATCATACGGCAGTTGTTGTCTCTTATATTTTTCACTTGGGTTAGGTTATAAGTACCCTCTAAAACACCATTTGTAGCCCCTTTATATTTTTTGTGTTTTTTTATTTTTAAAATTTTTATTTTATTTTTATAATTTTGTTCATGTTATAAAACTGTGAAACTGAAAGTGCGAAAAAAAATATCAAAGTTTAACGAGTTATAGTATTAAACTGTCAAAAAATACGGGACAGGAACTGATAAAAAAAAGTGTTTCACTGTAAACAAAAAGACAAAAAGACCAAAAAATACGAAACATTCATACTTTTTGGAAGCCAAGGTACCAATAGTAGCACCATTTTCACTTTAACACATTCTTTTACTTCGACTGGTTCCTAAACATACACGTATACACTTGTAAACATGACAAGTATCATTATGCACATATCTTAACTAAGTGACAAGTGTTTCACTTGATATTAATATTAATATAAATAATTAAATATAAAAAGACATTTTCACATTGTCACTCTCTCATGATAATGTATTTTCACACATTTTTTATTGTTCTTCACTTCTTTTCCTTTTGTAGTTTGCTCTTCAATCTTAGTGATTTTATGCGTCAACATAAATAACTCATCATAAGAATTGGACTATTGTACGTATGTGTATAATTTTAGTTGCGGTCAAAACATCAAGTTATTGGACTCACGTCATCATATTCACCATCGTTATCGGATCCGGATTGGAATTAACGAATACCGCAAGCAATCCTCTCAAGATGAGTCGATGATCCAAGCAACCCTCTCAAGAGCCGACGATGATAACTACAGTAGTGTCGCTAACTACAACCTCGATGTCGACCTACACTGACTCGCATAAACTTAACCCTCTTTATACATAGATAAATGTAAACAAATATAAATATATATCAAGGAACAAAATCCGCGAAATCAATGAAACCGGAAGCAGTATAGAGAGTCTCCGGGTCGTTATGTCCCAACGAGGCTTGAATGGAAAATCGAATTACGGATTGATGATTGATGATTGAACGATAAAGATTTGGCACTAAACCTAAAATAAGAATAAGCAACTAGATTAAACTAAAATGGCAAATAAGCTAAAAGCTACAATCTGATCAACTACTAAAATTGCTTTGAAAAGGCGAATAAGCTTAAATAAGCTTACTCCTAAAGACAGTAAAGGAAAATGGTTTAATCTACTCTAAAAAGCTAAGGAAATCTTAAATAAGCAGAAATAATAAGCTGATAAGCTAAAATGAAACAACAGTACTAACAGTTTTAACTAACAGTACTAACTTGGAGTTAGTACCGCCAGCTTTAAGTTAGTACTGCTAGCTTTAACAAAACACAATGAAACAAGAAATAAGCAAATAAGCTAAAACAGATAATTAACTACCCCTAATAAGCACTCAGGCATAAGAATAAGCAACTAGATTAAACTAAAATGGCAAATAAGCTAAAAGCTACAATCTGATCAACTACTAAAATTGCTTTGAAAAGGCGAATAAGCTTAAATAAGCTTACTCCTAAAGACAGTAAAGGAAAATGGTTTAATCTACTCTAAAAAGCTAAGGAAATCTTAAATAAGCAGAAATAATAAGCTGATAAGCTAAAATGAACTAACAGTACTAACAGTTTTAACTACCAGTACTAACTTAGAGTTAGTACTGCTAGGTTGAGTTAGTACTGCTAGTGAAAAATCCCAAAAAAGAGAACTAGCAGTACTAACTCTGGGTTAGTACTGCTAGTTGAAAATATCCTTTGAAGTTTTCAAAAATCATTTTTCTTTTCATACTGATTAAAAACAGATTATCCAATAACAAAATAAGACACTTAAGAGCAGACTTTAATTAAGAATAAGCACTTAAATAAGCTGAATTTTTCTAACAGTTTTAACTCATAACTAGCAGTTTTATCAAATGAACTAACAGTACTAACTAAAAAGAGTGATACAGACTATTTTTGAACTGAAATCTAAGCAGGATAAGTACTAAACAACATAATAAAGCATAAATAAGCAAACATAAGTAACAAGTAAGCACTATAAGCAGTTCTGTAGTAACTAATGAAAATAAGAGAAAGAGAGACTTACAACACCCTTGCTCAAAACAGGGCTAAACCAAGAATCTACAAGCTCTAGCTTGTATAAAACAAGCTAGTGAGAGTCCATAAGCCCATCCAGAACTGGCTTATCATCCATAAAATAAGCTGTGGTATATTTGAGAGTGATTTGTGTGGTTTTCTCTTAACTACTTAACTTTTTAAATTTACTTAATTAAAGCAACTTATAAACAAGCTGTACTGAGAGCTTTTTGAACACAAAGCAACACAATAAAGAAACTCAACACTTGGAATTGTAAATTGACTTACAAATCTCAAATTTGCATTAAAACTTGAAAGAGTTACAAAGCTGAAAGTAAAAACTGTAAATGACTTTTAAAATAAGGTAAGTTATATTGAAGATTAAGCTAAGATAAACTAAAAACTAACTAGTTGCCTCAAAGGCTTACAAAAGGCTCTATTTATAGCCGAAGTCTTCTTCTTTTCGACTTCTTTTTGATGTGTTTCTTTGTAGAGACAAAAACCAAGTGTGCTTGTTGTGTGAGGTGATTTTAAATCAAATCCCAGCCTTCAATTTCTTTTGTGCTTCTTTGGAGTCAATCATAGCCATCGAAAATACTTGGGAATGGTGAGGATTGCCAACATGGCACTTATACAGCTAACTTGAGGTTTGGCAGTTTTAGTCCCTTAAGTTGTATTTTCTTCACTTGGTTGACTTTTGACTTTGATTTGACTTTGTTGAGTGGTTTTGCAGGGTAGAGGTATGGGATGACATGCCCAAGTTGCACCTGGGGTTTTATTGGGCGGGAAAATGGTTATTTTGGGTAGGTTGGCAGCTTTGGCCCCTCAAGCTTTATAACTTCTTTGCAAAACTTCGCCCCTTTTGCAATTTCAACCCTTGTCTTTTAATTCTTGTAATACAACTTGAGGTTTGGCAGTTTTAGTCCCTTAAGTTGTATTTTCTTCACTTGGTTGACTTTTGACTTTGATTTGACTTTGTCTTTTTCATTCCGTGCTCGGTTTTGTTTGTTTTTGGCTTTCCTTTTGTCCTTTTTTTGAATATTCGTTCCTGCACAATTCAAATGCAAAACATACAAATAGAATGTATTTTTGGTATGTTTTTAGTCATCTAAGTCCGTTTTTAATGGAAAATGGTATGTGTAATTAAGCACATACCATACACCGAACCTATTTTTTCTTCATCATAAAGAGTGAAACATATCATATGGATTGGAATATATAAAGAATGAATGGAAGAGTTAAAGAACCCTATGGTATGTGTGTTTGTACAGTAAAAAAAAACGAAGTTTGTTGGTATAAAACGGGGAAGTGAAAAAGAAAACAGAAAATAACGGTCACAAGGCTGGGGAAGAAGACAAATAACAAGAACACCAACGGTTATTGTTTGGACTAAGTCGTGAGGGACCAACGGTGCAATCAAATTTGGGACGAAAAGACGTAAATACCCATCGTGTGCAAGGTACATGGAAGAGATAACGAGAAAGAAAAATGGTGTTATGTATAACGGGGCTTGAGGGACCAAACGGGTAAGCACAGTGTCAAATAGGGATCCCGTATGAAAGTCCCCATTATCTAGGGACCAAACGGGCAAACGGGGTGGAGGTTGGGGACGAACAATGTAATTTACCCTGAAATATATAAAAAGGTAAATATACCCTCATATTTGACAGTTAAAGTAAGTCAAATTGACGCTGTTAGTAAATATGGACTGAACCTATTACAGATCGTCGGATTTTGAAATGGATCCGATACATTTTTGAATAATAGACCTAAAGTGAAATATCCGGTAAAACATGAGGACTAAAAATGTAGTTCTCTTCTTTCGAAGTTATTGTTAGTCGTTGTCCATTTCAAAAATCAATAATTCATACACGATTATTTCAACGTCATTACACGAATTAAAGCAGACTCCTATTTTTTTCAAGGTTATTATTAATCCTTGTCCATTTCACAAAATCAATAATTCATACACGATTTTCAAAAAATAATTCAATACACGACTAAAATAACGAGATATAGAGATCCCACAAATAACATATTTATTTTTTCGTAAAACTGAATGTGTGTATATCGGAATAAGATCTAAATTATTACAACTTGCATTCAAAATAGTAGTACATCATAATCAAGAGTTGCATTTCTACCAACTTGTTAGATACCAAATGCCTCGAAATTGTACATGTATCCTTAAATAAGTTGATGAACACGACCCATAAACCACTACAACATTGAGATTATTGTTCATAATAAACACCATCTATGAGTATATGATCATTGAAATATGTGCATTAGGGTGGCAATTCGGGTTGGATTCGGGTTGGCAGGTCAGAAAATCGCCACTCGAACATCGCATGTTTAATAATCGAGTCAATTATGTGTTGGTTGTGTAGTTCCCAGAACTGGGTGAAGATAATCAATAGTAATCGGATATCAGATGAAATCGTGTAATCACTTTCCAAAAGAAACTATTCGACCCTAATGCCTGGGTATCACAAATATCTTTTTGGGATAAGACCAAATGTTATGTTTTTGAATTAGACACAATTCTAGAACCCTTTCGCCTTTAAGTGTTTATGTTTCTGTGTGTTTTCCATATAAATCGACCAATTAATCTCATAACCTCCTCCATGAATGCATAGTGGTTACATGACCATAATCATAGTCATTAAGTTAATGTTAAAACCGCTCATTTAATAGGTCAAGGTGGTTACAAACATTTAATGTTGAAACCGACTATTTAATAGTCATTAAGCTAACCGCTAAAAGAGTCGGAGGGAATAAGTGACTTGATGGGTGTACACTCCGTACCTCCAAACCCATTTTCAAGTATGACCCGATTCTCACAATTGCACTAAATTTCCAACACTATGTCAACCCTAACCTGTTTACACATAGCCCGAATACGACCTATTTAACCTGTATATATACATGGGTTGGTGGGTTAAATACGTTACACGAGCTGGAAAGGTTAAACGGGTTTCGGATTGACTCATTTAACCCGTTTTATCTAGAAAAGTTGGCACGTTAAACGGGATAAACAAATTAAACGGGTTTGTGGGTCGATCCATTTAACCCGTACAATAAAATAAACAGATTAAACGGATTGTCAAGTCGACCAGCTTAACATATTCCCAATACAAACCATACATGATTAATAAACGAGATAATTTTTATGTCAATTTCAAATCGTGTTTCTTGCCGGGTCATATTGCCCCCCTTTTGTTGTTTGTGCTCTATTTCAAACACATTCTCGTGGATCCACTTTCTTTTCTTTTCTAGAGTTTCAAATCGTGGATCCTCTGTCTTCTATAATTGATATTGATATGAATAGATATGATACCGACTTTAGCCTCAACTCCATAACAATATGTTCCCTCTAGCTTTAACAAAAAAGAGTCTTAGATGATAAACCTATTTTGTCAAATTTTCATATTGATTTTATATTTGTGTCCACTTTTATGTGTAGCATGTTATAGAAACAAGATGCATTACAAGTTTACAACAATACTAATTAATTAAATAACACGATTATTCATTCATACACTAGCTTGTGAATAAACAAGTACAGGAGAAGTACATGTTATGATGTGATTATTGTAGCAACTTGAAAGAAAGCCTTAAATATGATCGGTGATCACAAAGAGTATGTATCGAGTGGAAGCCTTGGGTGAGCAACGGTGACAAGCGGGATCTTTTTAGGAGTCGATAACCCAAATATTTCTTCCATCACTAAATCCTCTCTCGACATTGCACCGGGTAATGTCCAAGTAAACCCATGAAGCAAGTTAGCTAAGCTTGACTCGATCACTTTTAGTCCTAAACTATAACCGGGACACATCCTTCGCCCTGCACCAAACGGCAATAACTCAAAGCTATTACCTTTTGCATCGATGTCCTTGTCAATGAATCTCTCGGGACAAAACTCTTCAGGTTTATCCCACAACTCGGGGTCTCTTCCTATGTTCCATACGCTAACCATCACTAGAGTGTTTTCTGGAATATCATAACCATCGACTTTACAATCCTCGAGTGTCCTTCTAGGAGTTAACAGTGGTGCCACAGGATGCAACCTCATTGTCTCCTTAGCAATTGCCCTAATGTATGGTAGGTTCGGCATGTCTTTTTCCTCAACCCATCTGTCTCGACCTATCACTCGGTCTAGCTCTTTAGTTGCCTTTTCAAATATTTCCGGCTTCTTTAGGAGTTCCGCTATTGACCACTCCACTGTTACCGCTGAACTTTCCGTCCCACCTGCTAGCAAGTCCTATAAAAACACAGATTTACAAACATATATAAAGCCTCCCAATGTCACATCTTTAGGTTATATAGGGGGTGTTTGTTTCGGCTTATATGTGGGCTTATGAGCTTATTTCATTTCGGCTTATATTTCATAAGCCTCAATTTTTCGGTTTATTTGTGGGCTTATATAACTTTATTACGATATGATAAACTTATATAAGCCCATAAGTCTTACAATAAGCTAGAAAATTGAGGCTTATGATATATATAAGCTAAAATCAAATAAGCTCATAAGCCTACATATAAGCCAAAACCAACACCCCATATTTGCAAATACCTGAGTGAATCCCTTTACACCATGTCTTTCGAGCTTAACAGCAAGAGATGGATCATCCGCAATCTGCAACAACAAATCAACCATGTCATTCGGGACAAACCTCTCCCCTTCGGCCTTTCTCCTAGCATCGTGCTCGTTCAACACATGCTCGAGAAACCGATCAAACTTCTTGCTTATGGCCTTCATCCTTTTAACATACCCTTGAAGATCCATGAAACCTAACCATGGTATCCAATCTCCTATATTAAGCACTCCATTTAACAAAAACAACTCATCAATCATCTTCTTTAACTCCTCGCCACTCACAATCGATTTCTCACCCTCATCGTCCGAATATATCTTTCCTAACACCATTCGGCTTATCACATTCAAACTCACGGTCCCCAATAGATCTTTCAACACAATCTCCTCACCCGAAAACTCCTTAACCTTTCTCAAAAGCGACTTCATTTCCTCAACTCGAATGTACTCATACGAATCCAGCCTTTTCGCGCTAAAAAGCTCCACGACACACATTTTACGTGCTTGTCGCCAATAAGGTCCATAAGGAGACCATGTGATGTCAGAGTAATTATAAGTAGTGTATTTTCCAGCAGCGTGTTTTGGACGACAAGCAAAGTTGGCGTCCATTGTTTTCAAGAAGACTTTAGCCATCTCGACCGAGGAGGCAATGATAACACTTTTAGAACCAAATTTAAGGTGCATGATTTCACCGTATTTTTTGGAAAGTTGATGGACAGAACGGTGAGGAAGTGAGCCCATGAGATTAAGGTTGCCGATAACGGGCCATGGTTTCGGACCGGGAGGTAGGTTGAGCTTGGTGGTGGGACGACGGAGGTGACGGGCAAAGAGGATGAGCACCACCGTGGCTAGCCATGCAAGTGCGTAAGATGTAACAATGGTATATTGTTCCATCTTATATATGTTATGTTGGTGTGTACGTAAAAGAGTGTTAGATGTTGGTATATTTATAGTTGAACTATAATAATGTCGTAAAGATGACGTAACAACCATGAGGTCATATGTATTAGAGCTCATATGGTGAGCTGATAGCTTATGGATTATGTGTGTCAGATGGTGTCTCATGACACCAGAAATATGATGAAAAGTGTTTCGTGCTGAGTAATAGATTATCGTGTTATGAGAAAAATGTTTGAGCTAACATAAATCCCACGACACTGCCCGTACAGCACCAACCGTACCTTACAAAATGAAGGATAGGGATCCTCTCATGTTCAATTTGAACATGAAATGTAAAGTTGAGATTTGCGTGAATGAAAAATTTATCATTTTATAAAATTGAGGCCCGACAATAAATAATTTATTTATTTTTTCACTCACACAAACCTCAACTATATGAAAAGATCCCTATCCTAAAATGAATGTAGGCCGGACCGGTTTAAGATATTTTATATATTAACTTAATCATATAAATTAATATTTCACGTCAATAATACACCGACTTGTTAAAATTAGTGGGTCTTACCTAGGATGCCATCTTGTCAGATCATTATATTTTTCTATATTTGTATGGAGAAATTTAAATATAAAAAAATGTGTCACACCATTAAAAGACCAACAAGTTAAAAGAGAGTTTTATTGTTTTTGAATAAAAGTAACAAGTTGCATATATTAAAAGACCAACAAATTTAATTTTAATAAAAGTAACAAGTTGCATATATTAAAAGACCAACATTGAACTTAAAACAACAAATAGCTATAAATTATTAAAGGGGTTTTTTAACTTGTCTTTCAGTCACACAAGTTAAAAGAGAGTTTTATTGTTTGCGTGATTATATTTTGAATGACCAATTAGTAGTTGTGAAACCTGATGATGAAGAATAATAAGGACTACTCAATAGTTGCTAGTCATTAAGAAGGTGATACACAAAATGTGTGACTTTTTTTAACTTGTGCTCTTAAGTAACAAGTTGCATACGGTATCATTCCAAACAAGAAAAGGTAGACTTTCAAGTATTTCAAGTATTGCAAACCACGTCCTTGTCAAGTTTTTTTTAGACAATTTTCTTGCGTCAAAATAAGTTTCTATTTTTGGTTAATATTTCATCGTGTTTAATTTGAATTACATCATCTTAGCTTGTGGTCATTAACCATATTATTAAAGGATGGTGAAGTCATTATTGTTAGAAAACAAGTATTGAGACTAGTGCTACGTTTAGGTAGGTTTTTTTGCGGTACATCTTTTTTAATGTGTTTTTGTTTTGTAAAGTTTGGTTTTTTATGTGTTGTATTCAACTTGTATTTTGTAACATTACACTTCATGTCTAATAATTGTTTTGTGTCTTGATACTTTCCATGTCAGCTAGCCTTTTTGATTAGCTCACAATTAATCCAGTAAAGGTTTGTGCCATTTTGGGATAGAAAATCTGAACAATTAATATAAGGATTAAAAAATGAAACACAAACTTGTTGTGACCAAAACCCGCGCTGCTCGACGTGGTGTGGATACTGTGTTCGTTTACGGTTATTTATAATATGGTGAACCACTTATAAGGATCTGCTATGTATATACGTGATTGATAGCTAGGACGGGCCTTATCATTTTTGAGGGCCAAAATAAAAATATGGTAAAGCCGTTACCCAAGCACAGGCTGCATATTGGGTACCTAGTTAGTGCGCTAAATAGGGGTGTTGATCGGTTCGGTTATCGGGTTGTGTTTCGGTTAATTCGGTTAAAAAAAAAAATTGGGTCAAGCCGGAAACCCGAATTCGGTTCGGTTTGTTCGGGTTGACACCGAGATAACCAGAATTTTACTATTTCTTAAAACAATAATTATGACATAAATATTTAGAAAAAAAAAATTTATTTCAAGCATAAAAAAAAATGTTTTTTTATATTAGGATAAATTTTTTTAGTTTTATATATATATATATATATATATATTTATATATATATAATATATTTATATTAATTCGGTTTTCGGTTCTGATTTTGTCAAAAGACCCTATATCAAAACGAGAACCGAATTATAGTTCGGTTCAGGTTTTGTCATATTCGGTTCGGATTATTAGTTCGGGGTGGGTTTCGGTTATTTTCGAATTCGATTCAGTTTCGTTTTCGTTTTTTTCGGTTTATTTTAGTTTTTCTGCTCACCCCTAGCGCTAAAAAGGCTAATTAGACTTATTATTAAAAAAATTAGGTTTGGCTAATGGCCTAATGGGCCTTTTAGGCTAACTGACTTAAATAGGTTATTATTCAAATGTTAGGTTTTTGGAAAATATTACACAACATTTTGTTGTGTTTTAGTATATACATTTAGGAAGAAGATAAATTCAAAAAAATAGTATTTTGAAATTAATTGACTAAATCTGAATTACCAAAAAATGTATCCTTAATTTTAGGGTTTAAACAATTCTGAAATTAATTAAGTAAATATGAAATACCAGAAATAGCCTTGGATATTTACTTGAATTAAATAAATAGAAAATAATTTACTAAAATCTGATTGGTCTAGAATAGTTCTGTAAAGTTTTGCACATAAAATGGGTTCTCTATATAACCTTTTAAATAAATAGGGTACATTAAACTCGGTCAACTGCCATCTCCCATATATTGTTTCTGCATCTTCATCACCTGTTTCTCACTATCAAAAAAACCTCTCCACATCTCAGATCTATAAAAAAACCGTCTCAATCTTAAAATAAAAAAACAAATCCATTATTAAATCTTCATTTACATCACTGGAAAGGTGTTGGACATGTTAAATCATAGCATCATTCGTGGTTATGTTTGTAATAAAAAATCATAGCGTCTCTTTTTTTCTTTTCTATAGTGGTCTTAAGTTGGACATGGTGTTGTAGGATCAGAAAGGTGTTGTTGTGGATGTGTTATTGCGGGGTTGTGGCGGTTGGGTTGATGGTTTCGGCTTTTGTTGTTAGTGGGATGGTTGTGAGATTGGTTGTGGAGGAGCCGGAGATGGTAACGGAGGAGTTGAATAATGATTATACGAGAGAGAGAGAGTCCTATGGCTTTTGTGCCGATAATTTCTTGTGAGGGGTTGGGATCGGTTGGGCAGAGTGGGAACAGTGAGATTCGGGGGTTATACTGTTTGGTCTTGAACTGTAGGCGACTATCTCGTTAACGTTACCTAAGTCGGACTACAATAGAAATCTTGAATTTCTAAGGTATGTGATAAGAATTGCATCTGGTCGTGTTTTCATTGTGTTAGCGAGGGCGTTTAGATGTATATCTAAACTGTTATGCAACTAAAATTTATGAAATCATTGATTGTCTGTTTGAGCTAATAATTTCATAAATTATTTGATTGATACTATAGTTAACGAATAGTCATATTGTGATAAATATGTAAGTGGTTGCCTTAAGAGAATTAAATATTCAGATATGTATGAATTTTTTTCACTTTAAGCACATGGCTGCCTTGTTGCTTTCATAGTTTAAGAATGATATATAAAATAATTGATCTACGCCTGTTGTGTTCATAAAAGTGGTAATATATTCTTGTTGTGTTCTAGAACAGTTTTTAATATCTAATAAACGTTTTAATAGAAAAGTGTTTATGTTATACTTTGTCAATGTGCAGATAAAACAAGATCAGGCTATCACAAAAAAATTGCAGCGTGCACATATGTTTTTGAAGACGTGCACATATATTCTAGCGAGTTTGACGAGAAAATGCAGCGTGCACATATGTTCTTGGAAGGGTACTCATATGTTCCAACAAATTTGATGAGAAAATAGACCGTGCACATATGTTTTTGGAATAGTGCACACATGTCTTTAAAATTATGTGCACATCAATATTTAATAAAATGCATTTGTATTTAAATTGTATTTCATTTTATATCAATTTTTGTGTATACTATTTATGTTTTGGTTTGACATGTGTATGTTTATGTTTTTGGTTATAAATTTCAAAGACTAAAGAATATACAGCAGAAACATATATGCAATTATCATTTTAAGCAAAACAAGTTTCATGACTGAACATTTGTTAGTAATAAATTTATAATAATTGAAAAAAACACATATGCACCTTTTTCTAAAACATGTATGTTGAAAAGGAAACATATATGCACCTTAATTTTTAAAAACATGTATACTGAGAAAAGTATAAAATTAAAAAAAATCCGAAAATCAAGGAATTTAAAAAAAATGTTTTTTCATAGAAAAATTAAAATGTATTTTGATTATTATACCCTTTTGAATTAAGAAAAACATTTAATAATATAATAAATTCCTATTGGTCCAAAGTGGTTCTGTAAGTTCTGTACAAAAAAGTGGTTCTGCATTGAACGCTCCCCTATATATATATATATATATATTTTTGTTACCAAAGTTGGTTCTGTATGTTCTGTACAAATAAATGTGGTTATCCGGGTTAATGTCATTTGAACGCTCCTCCTATATATTTTATATATAGTATTTGTTTATTTATTATATATATATTTTATATATATATATATATTTAACACTGTGTGCAAAACTCGACTAATATTAGGGTGTGAGAACGGGCTAAGGGTCGGATCTGGTATTGTACGGCCAATGACTGGTATCGGATCGAGGAACCGAGTTCACGGTCCAAAGACCGGACCGGATCGAGGACCGAGGACCGAGTTGGTCCAATATGCCGGACCGAGGACCGAACCGAAATGGTACGGTCCGGTCCGGGTCGGTCTTCGGTCCGGTCCGGTCCTACACGGCATAATCATCGGGTTTTTGGTCGGACCGAGCCAGACCGGACCGGACCGAGACCGAAAGTAACAAAAACCCCTGACCGAGGACCGGACTCCGGTATGCTCACCCCTAGACAATATAATGCGGTTGGTCCTAGACATTTGTGGTTCTTGTTGGTTTTAAGTTGTTCACGTTAGGCTGCATCGAGTGGTGAACCAAACTTACTATCCATCTCAGTGTCACCTCCGCTTTCTTTCTCCTCTCATTTCAACTCACTCATACTCATCATTCAACCGTAGTGGTCATCACAAACACACCTTTTATTAAGATACCCACTTTATACAAAATATACCTCACTAAATACCTCACACACACTCACAAACCAAATAAAAAATAATAAAACTTTAAAACTCACGGATGGTGAGTCAGTCACCATTCACTCTTCTAAAATCACCAACTCACGCGTGAGTTTGTGTTGGTGTAGTGGAGACTAGCCCGTGACTTACTCACTCACGAGTGAGAATACATGTCACTCCGTTTAGCCTTAGTCGAGTCACCTTTTGCAACCTTTTAATTAAATTATAAGTATATTACATTTAGCAGTGGATTAAAAGTTCACCCACATTGATTCTCTCTCTATTCTTGGCGATTTTCATGATGGAAAACCCAAACTTTTAAATCGATCGTCTCTTGTTCTTCCTTCAAATCATTATAACTCAAGTTATTCTGATCTTGGGGTTGGATACTGGTTAGGATCGATCTTTAGGGTTTTTTTTCTTTTTAATCGTTTAGTTAGGGTTTCAATATTATTCCTCTACATGATTCTGGCGACCATGCAAAAAACCTAAATCGATTTTCTAAGTCGTTTAGGGTTTTTTCAATTTGTTAGGGTTTTCTTTTACTCGTATCTTTTAATCGTTTCTTACGGTGTTTCATTATGATCTAAGTGACCTGGTGATTTTGTTTCCTTTGTCGTGTTTCTGTATACATCATCAACAGGTTGTGGGATCTATGCATTTGACTCCAACCCTAACAAACTAGGATTTTTCGTTTATTGAAGATTAAGACGTATGTTCTTCTAGTTATTTAACCTATGGTTTAGACGTATTGATTATCGTTGGTTTGATTGGATTGAGTATGGAGCGAGGGTTTTTGAGTCAGAAAGTAAGTGGGGTTAGGACGAGTGTGAAGGAGAGGCAAGTTTCGTCGGCTAATAATTCAGGCGAAGGTAATAAACATGTTGATCAAGCGGTGGGTACTAATGCTACTAGTACTCCGTACTCCTATTGTTGTGAATACAGGTTTGGGATCGTATCTAACCCTGTTTGAAGTACATGGTCATGCTTGTGCGAATAAGGGGGACACTAATGTTGTTGGTAATGTCAATACGCCGGTTGGTATGTCATCTTATGCTAATGTTACTTATGCACCGAGTAGAAAGGCTGTGAATTTTCGCACTTTACTTACACCGGCATAAAATGGGGTTGATGTGGTTATTCTGGTGGAGTCTATTAGAGCTATTAGTGACCGGTTTAATATTACGGCATATGGTTTCTTTTTGGAAAAGCGGGTGGCTTACCTCGTTGTAGCTAACTATGTTAGGAACACTTGGGGTAAATATGGACTGGTAAAATCAATGCTTACTTCCTCTACCGAGATTTTCTCATTCCAGTTTAGTTTTATGGATGGTTTGGATGCGATGCTTGAAAATGGTCCATGGTTTATTCGCAACCGCTTATTCTGAAAAAGTGGAATCCGGATGTGAATTTATTGAGAGAAGATGTGGGTAATGTTTCGGTTTAGGTTAAACTACATAGTGTCCCTATGACTGCATTTAGTGAGGATGGTTTGAGTGGCATTGCTACTAAGCTTGGTACTCCTTTGATGCTTGATTCTTATATATCTGACATGTGCATCCAATCATGGGATAGGTCAAGCTATGCTAGAGCATTGATTGAGGTTCAGGATTATGTGAAGTTGAAAGATAATATTGTGGTGGCTATTCCTAAACTTGTTGGGGGTGGGGTTCTATACGTGTAATGTTCGTGTTGAGTATGAATGAAAACCTCCCATATGTACATGTTGTAAAGTTTTTGGTCATGTTCAGGATGACTGTCCCAAGAATAAAGATTCAGATGTGGTGAAAAACATGAAGAAGCCTAGCCAAACTCATAGAGGTGTTCCGGTTGGTCCTTAAGTGGGATTTAAACCAGCTAAGCAAGTGTATAGACAGGTTCCTAAAAGGAACAATGTCAACACTAGTGGTAATAAGAAGAAAGATGTGAAGCCTACAATAGATGTTAGTAAGTCAAACTCATTTGATGTGCTTAATTTGGTTGAAAATGATGTTGATTTGGGTACAAATGGTGGGACTTCAAATATGACTAGTAAAAAGTCCAATTCTAGTGGATCCTCGTTCTGGAATATGGATTCTAGTAGTACTAGTAATACCCCTATTGTTGAAAAAAATTCATAAAATAGAAAGACTTATTATTAATGGGACGGCTACCCTTGTGGATGATGAGGGTAAACCGATGACAAGGGATGATTCTTTGGGTGATCATGATAGTGAGGATGAAGTTGTATCAGTTGATAAAGATATGGCTAATTTTCTGGCTTCAAAGGATGTTGGTTATGGTACTAATAGTTTGTTGGAACAATGGAAGGAATCTTATGGGAATGGTGACTACGATTATGACCCATATGATGATGATATGTATAGGCCAGGATATTCCTGACAAGATTCAAGATATATGCGATAATTTGGATATCAAAGTTCAAGGTCGAAAGAAGAAATAGTTTTTTTTTTGTAGTCTAGTCACTTTGTGTTCCTGACTTTAAGGAAGTGGTTTTGCCTATGTAACGGGCGGAGATGTTGGACTCACCCTCATCCTTTGTACTTAACTATTTTTTGGTGTAATAAAATTTACCGAAGAAACCATTTACTCAAAAAAATATTACATTTAGCAGTACTGCATTGGCATTTATGAGTTTTAGTATTAAAAAATAAAACTTACTTTTCCTAATAAAAAAATCCAACACATAATTTACGGAATTAGTCTTTCAGATTATAGGTCTGTTGCAAAGTTAGTCCTTAATGACTAACTTTGCAACAGAACGCTAACCTAAGGATTATTTTCGTAAAAAAATTCAGAAACAATTTACGAAAATAGTCCTTAAAGTTATCGGTCCATTGCAAAGTTAGTTCCTTACGCTCTGTGATGAAGCACGAGCTACAAAACTCATTTATTATTAAAGTAAAGGCTACAACTTTGAAATTGTTTACAAGGTCCAAAATAAAAGTATAATCTCCAATATAATTTGATAATAACAAGATTCTTAAGTACCCATGTGTTGCTTCGGGATTGAATTTTATAGTTTTTTTTGTTGTTGGAAGTCTTCTTGCTAAACGTTTCTCTTGTTGTACTCATTCTGTAGTAGGGGTGAGCAGAAACCGCATCGCAATTCGTAAAACCGTAAAAATCACAAAAAATCGAACCACAAAAACCGCACCATGGAAAAAACTGGTGGATCGGTTTAAAAAAAAGAAAAAACCGCATAATGCGGTGCGGTTGCGGTTTTACCCGTAAAACCGAACCATAAAATCCGCACCGCACCTCACGTTAATTATTTTAAAACCGAAAAATAGCATATTGATTATTTAATGTGTGTTATAAGGCTTCTAGTGCATATTATCATTAATATTCTTATAAATTATAAGTAATGTGTGTGGTTACATTAAATATATGCATTGTTATAACCGAAAAAACCAACAATGTAAACCAAAAACCGTAAAAACCCCACATTAATTATATAAGTCATAAGTGATGGTGTGATGCGGTTAAAACACGCAAAACCCGTAAAAACCGCAAAAAACCCCGCAAAACCAAAACCATAAAATGTGGTGCGGTGCGGTTTCTATTTTTATGAAAACCGCAAGTGCGGATGCGGTTTGATTTTAGTCAAAAACCGCATCAAACCGCACCACGCTCACCTTTATTCTATAGTGAGGTACTAAGATGTAAGTAATTCATAAAATAAAATAGGGCCCGTTTGGTATATAGTTGGGTTTAGGAGTATGATTACATTATTTTCCGACACTAAGCTAAATGTCGAGTTCTAAAATTAGCTAGAACCGATCTACCACTTCACCAATGTATTTTAAGGCCTAAAATACTAACCAACACATAATCAAACCTTCTGAATATATACACAATTTAGATCTGCACACTACTGATGCGGTCGTCGTAAGACTTCTACACGAAGTTTTACAACTCCCTAGGCAGAGCACCTAACCGTTGTAGTAGTAGTATAGGCAAGACTCAGGGGTTGTTATCGTTCTCTAGGAGAATAGGTTGGGAAGGCTTGATCACGGTCTAACAGAATTCTAGGGTTTAAGAAAAGATTATTTTTGTATTTTTATGTTTTATGAAAGCAGGTAAATCTATTGTTTGAGAGGTTGGTTTAACTATTAACTAAACTGATATCTAATCTACTGGTGATAATTCTATGATAATTAGATGTATTTACTTAATCATGCATTACTAATCAGATTGCTTCTCCTAATCCTGCAGCCTTGTCACACTTGTGATGATCTGTGTAAGTATTTCCTAGGTCATGAACGGATTACACGAACCCGCCGTCTATTTAATATTCCGTTAGGGCAACACACAAGGTAGTATGAAGACTATTACAAGGTCCCTAAGAGTATATTAAATGTGTGTGAAATACCTTAAGAGGGATCAACCATATAGGGGGTAAGGTAATATGAAGACTGTTACCTGATGGTATCCTTTCTAAGCACTCGCATTTCCCTAGACGTGTCTATAGCGATACAGACAAAAGCTGATTTTCTAAAGCCTAACACGCACATTCATCAATAAGAAACAACAGTAATAGGATCTACAATTCCACTTTCATTCAATCATAAGCAAATACAAAGGAGGGTTTAGCCTCGCATGTTATAATGAAAGCAAGAAGATAAATCAAACACACAATACATAGACATATTGAATGATAAATGATAAATAACCTTACTTGAATTAAAATATGGATCCAAGGTAGTACAATAGGGTTTTGAGACCCTAAAAACGACATATGAAGCTGCTATAAAGGCTAGAGTTCGTCACCATAAAGTTATACAAAGTTACACACCTAAAACCCTAAAATCAGTTTTGTATATATAGAGATATCGCTGCGACGGCGTCGCTTTGTACTCCTGACGCCGTCGCCACGTAGATGGTTCTAGATCCACTTTAAGTCGGCCACGTCCTGACGTCGTCGCTGAATCTCTGACGCCGTCACCATGAATGTCATGACGCCGTCGCTTTATGGTTGCGACGCCGTCTCAAGGCTCTGAATGAATAATTCTTCATGGTTCTTGGTGTAGAGTCGTAGTCTTGTCCGTTTCTTCTCCAAATGAGCCCAAGTCACGTGTATTTCCTCCAAATGTCATCCAAGTGCTAAAAATAACAACCCGAGTTTTATTTCGAATGAAATTTAGAAATTTTTATTTTTGATGTTTCGCGAGTCAACGTTTGACCACGCGACCGTTAAGCGTTTTGAGTACCGTAGACATTTTGACGCGCTTCGTTATTATTTTTATGATGATAATTTGTATTTTATCGTCCTCGTCCCGAGTTAGCCGAAACCGAGTCAAAACTTTATTTTGACGTGATTTAACATTTTATTAAATGTTTTAAAGTAAATTTAGTGGGATGGAATAAAAATATTTACGAAAGTTGTATGACCCGAGTCTTTGGTCGGCTAAATTAACGAAACACATGACTTTGTACCAAAAATAGGAGGACTTTAAGGATGGAGGGGCTAAATGTGACAAGTGACTAAACTTATTTTCTATATAAACAACACCCCACACTCATAAATTCTTATTACAAATTTTTTGTTCACTCCTTCTCCTCCTCACCTTGTTCGAACCGGCCACCTTTAAACACCCCCATTCCCGTCAATTTTCCAACATGCATTATAATCAACCTATAAAATATTAATCCTCTCATTAAGGCATACGTTTCCATGTAATAAAATCCCACATGCATTGAGTTTTGAAGAAGTTGGGTTTCAGGTAGGATTGAGGAGATTCAGTTAAAAAGGGTTGTGTAAAATAACTAGATAAGTTTAATTGGAAAAATATTTGATTTTGGTTGTTGGGTTCGGTTCGAGTCACGACTAGGAACAAAGGGGACGAGACAAAAATTATTGTTGTCCGATCTTGCTTTACATAGCATTGTAAGTATTTTACATGCTAATTTTATAATTGTTTTTGTGATTCGATTCATTTTCGGTTAATGCATGTGATGAAATCCGTGAGATCTTGCGTCGTATACTTAGATTTTGTTGTTGGTTGATTGAGCGAGTTGAATATTGTTTGTAGACCATATTAGATGTGTCGAGAATGGAATTTTTGGTCAGAAATGGATTTTTGGCGCGTTTGGTAAAGCTCAAATCTGAGCGGAAACTTTGGCGCGGAAAACGATGGTCGAGATTTTGTGAAATTTGATTTTGGGTTAGAAAATATGGTAGATAGTATTTTTGCAATCGTTTCGGTAATTCAAACGCCCCGTAACTTCTCATAACGAAGAAGTTACGGCGAAAACAAGATTTTAAAACTTTAAAAAAAATTCCAACAGCTATTGTAAATTATTTAGTTGCTGGTAGATTCAAAACGCCCGATTTGAGCACTTTCGAGCCCGTTTCGGCCTTCCGGTGAAACACGAAAGTTGCTCGGAATGACGTTTTACTTTGTCGCGAGGCTTGCTAGTTTTAAAATCGAGTAATAACGAGTCAAAACTTAAAGTCAAATTCTGCACTTTTATTAAAAATGTCATAAGTTCCTGCAGAAACTTGCAGGGTCATTTTGGTCATTTTCTGTCGAGTTTTGGGTATCGACTAAAACTAAAAAGTTGTCCGGAATGTCGTTTTGCATAAAATCTCTTTGGAGTCCGAGTCGTGAAAATGTGATATAACGGGTCGTATTGAGCGGGTCAGATATAGTAATATATATACATAAAGTCAAAGTCAATTAAAGTCCAACGTTGACCTTTGAAAGTCAACGGGTCGATATTAGACTTGTGGGATGTTATAAAAATAATAAACGCTACTATTATTACAAGTATAATATTTTGGACTTAACGATTGTTATGAGCGAAGAAGATTATAAAAATAGAAACTTTTGAAATATTCGGATATAACACCGATACGAATAAACGACAACCAAATTGAGTGTCGAAAGTTCGACGAGATAAATAAATATTATTATAAATATAACTAGATAACAAGGCTTACTAAAAAAGGTAACTTTCCGAAAATAGCAACTTTTCAAAAATAGAAAGTTTCTAAAAATAGAAACTTTTCGATTAAGTGACGTATAATATAAATAAAATAATGATCGTAACTCAATTACGTGAAGTTTAGGATCTAGGACGTGCAAGTGGATTTCTCATCACATGTGTATGTATACTTATGCTATTTCAATAGTTGCGACGCACGCACTATTCGATCTTACTTTATTGTATAATAATCGAGCGATATAAATTATAGGTCGCGGTTGAGCTCGTTGTCGAGTAGTTTGTGATTGTTTCGGTTATTTGATCTTCGGCTTCGACCAAGATGAGTTCATAGCCTCGCTTTTTGAACTATTTTAAATATTTTTAACCCGCGAGGGGGATACTTATTGTTTTATGAAAATAAGAACGCAATATGTTTTGATACTTAATTTGATTCCATTACTATTGAGTATATGCCTTTTACTGTGTGACCGTTAGTTGCCTAGTTGCAAGTAAACGCTAATGCATTAAATAGATCTATTGGGTTTGACAACCCTGTCCGGGGTTTGAATCAGTTTGTGAGCACCCTGTAACGGACATTTTGTAGTTAGTATTATGAGAAGTGGCATACTTCTCGGACATTATTTTATCCTACGGGATGAATGTATTAAGTTTCGGTACATGGGCTCATTTAGTTGGAAATCATTATGTAACTTGCCGTAATAGTAATGTTATTGTGTTTTGTTGAACCAAATGTGCGTTCTAACTGTTATTTGCAAACTCTATGAATTTACTCAACTTTTTGTTGACGTTTTTAAGCATGTATCTCAGGTTTAGGTATTGAAGATGGCTTGGATGGGACGGAACGCGGATATCAAAGACGGTGACTCGGTGAACTTGTGTCAATAAATAATAGAAATATTTTAGAAATGAAGTCGTGATGTGACTTGTAGAAATAAATTTTCTACGATAGGACATTTGTACTCTGATTCTTTTCAAACGAAATAAATGAAATTTATTTAACAAACATCTCTTTTATAGTTGTTTGTTATGACTTGTGTGATTGTATCGTGATGTAGCACCCCAAATGTTGTATTCCGCTGCGTATAGTATGTTGGGGGTGTTACAAAAAACCTGAAAACAAACGATTAAGCACATAATCTGGGCATATTTGCATAATTTAAGGGGTTAAATGACCCCGAAATAGCGTATAAAATTACACATCATCAACTACTAATGCTTGAAAGACATGAACTCGATCTATATGTAACAAGTGTTACAAATGGACTAACTAGACTACATAACTTCGTATCTTGACGATGACGAAAGTTCTTCTCTTGCACATGAGAAAGAAGGAAATGATAGAAGATTGGATCACATTTAAATAAGATTAAACAAGTTTAATGATCAAAGAATTTTGAGAGATCTAAAAAGAGAAAGAACTAAAAAAATCTATGCAAAAGGTTATGAAAATAGTTGGAGATGACCCACTATTTATAGGAGCTGAAAAACTGACTGTCTGACAGCGGCGACCCCTGGATATATTAGGAGGCCGCCCAATTTTTTAAGGGGGGCGCCGACATATTTAAGGAACCGCCCCGACAGATGCTCATGTTTTTTTCTTTTTGTGGTGAAGGTAAAATCTGGTGAAAAACTGACTTGTTTTAGGGGGAAATGACCATATTTGAAAGTTGAAATAATTACCACTTAAAACATTTCTTTATAATTCAAAAATAATTTGTCTAAATATTTTTTGAAAAATTGTTTTGTTATATTTATAGAAATATAAAGTTTAAGACAAAATTTATTTCTTTGATCATCCTGCAAGTTTAATGTTATTTGTACATACCTTACGTGATTTACATCGGGTGCAAACAAATATCGGTGTTGATGTAGACTTGAGATGTAGAGAGATGTAGATGCATGTATGCATTGATGATTTGTGATTGCGAGTAACTTGCGCACTTTACGTTACGTAGTACAAGTCACATGTTTGTCATCACCAAAACAAAAAGAGATCGTATATATTAAATATCGTAATATTTGCACTAACAGTAGCTGTAAGATATAGATAGAAAGTGTAAAATAACGAAAAATGACATATAACCCAATTAAAAATTATAAATTTTAGGGTAAATTACACCGTTGGTCCCTGAACTCCACCATGTTTGCTCGTTTGGTCCCCATATAATGGGGACTCTCATACGGGGTCCCCTTTTGACACTGTGCTTACCCGTTTGGTCCTTGAAGCCCCGTTATGCCTAACGACAGTTATCTCCGTCGTTATCTTAACCACGTCGCCCTTCCACTGAAGGGCACAATCTTCTTTTCACTCAATTTTTTGGTTGCACGTTTGGTCCCTGACCCTTAGGATACTATAGTAACGTTTACTGTTCCCATTTTTTGTCATTTAGCGCTCGTGCGTTTGGTCCCTTATATCTTTTTTTACGCCTATATATATTCCCGCCTATTCCCTTTTCCACCCAACTAATGATATAAAACCCAATTGCCACCCTATAAATAAATCGTTACAATCCTACTCTTTTTAAAAAAATAGCATGTATCGAGGAGATTGCAAAGGATGCAAAGATTATTAAAATTGAAGATCATTTGCTAGTCTTAATCAAGAGACAAGTGGAGACTGAGTTGATGCTTGAGGAGAAGTTTTGAGATCTATGTGAGGAGGTGTCTAAGTTTGTTAAAGAAAGTGAAGACTTGGAAAAGGAGGTTGAGAGGTTAAGTTGTAAAGATGTGGGGAAGGTAACTGTTCGTTTGTTGAGACGTGAACAAAAGCGTGATTTGTATAAGATGACGCGTCTCCCGATGATGGTGAATGAATCCCATCTTAGTGTTCGTGAAAAGCAAACCTTTGTTAGTAAGATGAATTTAGGGACAATATGTTAGGTTTTGGTTGGTATTTGGTTTGCAGTGGTTTACTTGTTTAGTCGTTTTTTGAATATGTGATTATGGTTGTTACCATATTTTAAGGTTTAGAAATGATTTGTATTGTTTGTTATGAAGTTGATTAACTAGTAGTCAAAGTAGTATTCTTTTTTAAATTACCCAACTTGATCAAGTAGAAGGAAGGATAATCAAATATCCCTTGTTCGTCCCTGGCCTGGGTCATTGGAACCCAAATTGACTTGTAAAAGTCAAAACTTATCAAAACATCAACATACAAAAGTAGTCAATGCTGAAGAACAACACAAAACTATGCAATGTTGTTTAAGTCAGAATTTAATGATATTACTTTATGTTAATAACATACGAAAGAACAACAGAAAACATAATAGAATAACAACACCATCCATTTAAAGTTTCTTCATGGCTTTAACAAATTCCATTTTTTCAAAGGTACACATCTGAGTTTTGTTGATGTATAGCATTAATTGTTGGCGCATCTCCATCTCGCAATGTTCAACTTCCCTAAAAAAGTGACAGCTTTCCATGCACGCATACCCTTTTTAACCTTTAACTCGTCAATAATTCTCCGCTTTTTTCAAACTTTTGTCAACATCTTTCATAACATCCAACAGTTTTTGGGTAATTTGATTGTCGTTCGCAACCTCCCTTTTCATTTGCACAACCCACATAAGAGCGTAAGTTTTTGATTTTGCGGCTTGTTCTAGTTCTTGTAGATGACCACCCATTTCTAAACCTTCAAGATCTATTTTTGAAGTTTCTATGCATTTGGGTTTCATGTTTGTTTTGAAAGATGAACCCATTTCTAAACCTTCAAGATACATTTTTGAAGTTTCTATGCTTTTGCGTTTTATTTTATTTTTGGAAGATATTACTTGTGATTTAGCGTGTTAATTTATATAAGAGTTTGTGCTAAGGTTTATGACGTTTCCCGTTCTAAAAAAGGGTTATGGTGTTTCATACCCGTGAACGGTAATGACGTTTAATTATCAACAGTTAATATGAAGAGTTACGATGTTTCGTTCGTCCCTAAACTTATTTTTATTAGTGCATACTTGGTCCCTGAACTTAGTGTTCCCTACCGTATAGTTTCCTACCAATTCTACATTAGTTTGCCATGATATCGAGCCGTGTGGACAAACAGTCAAAAAAAGATGCTTTGCAATTAATTATGAAACTACAACGTCTTACATTTGGACCGTCAATTGCAATTAAATATCATTGTTGATATTTAAGGGTGATACCTACCCTAGTCGTTTGCATACCGAAAACATTTTTCAACTCAAAAAACACTTCAAAACCAAAATCCCAATAAACATTAACAAAAAATGGCTAACTTCTATTAGTTGGCAAATATCAATCAATCAATGAGTTATCCCATTCTCATCCAAATATCAATCAATCAATGAGTTATCCCATTCTTATTCATATATCCATCATTAGTTGCCTAATTGAAAACCATCTTGTCATTGTCTAGTTGTCTTGTACTTATCTTGTCATTGATTAGTGGTCTTGTACCCTTATATATTGTATCGATGATTAATGGAATAGACACAAAAAGTTTCACCATCCTTCAACATGGTAATCAGAGCAAAAACCGACCCTCTCTTAATTTCTCTCTAAAAAAAGAAAAAAGGAAAAATCAACCATCTCCCTATAGTTCTTTCTATATCTCTCGACATCTCAAATCATCTCCAATTGTATTTTTTTCTATCATTCCTCCCTAAATCATTAATCTCTAGCACCATTGTTTGACTTTTAATTTGGTTTTTCATATCAAATAAAATCAATAGTTTTATCAATTGGTTAAGAAAGAAGGTGTATCACATCATTGTATTTCAATATGTTCACATGTACCCTAGCCCAAAATGTGGCCACAAGACTAATGTTGCTCAACGGTTTACACCACAAAAGCATTACAGATTGCCGCATCCCGTCAAGGTATACTCGTTCCACCTCCCCGTTATTTATACATCCCAGCCTACTACTCTACCAAGTGCGTTTAGCATTATGCCATCGCAAGACCCGACTTGGCACATGGATACAGGTGCCTCTTCTCATTTAAATTTTAATGCAAGTAATTTAAGTACCATTTTTGATAAACGCTTATTTCTATCTATTTACGTTGGTGATGGCAAGTATATTCCCGTCACCAACCCACCGGCTCCCGAAGACCAACATTATTCCTTCCATCATCGCCCTCTTCATCTTCATACTGTTCTTGTAACCCCCAATATAATTAAAAATCTCAATTTTGTTCGTCAGTTTACTAGGGGAAATAATTGTACTATTGAATTTGACGCCTTTGGTTTTTCTATGAAGGATTACTTGACTCGTCACTTCCTCCTTCGATAGTGACAAAATTCGGAAGCCGATCTCTACCAGTTACCCACGTCAACTCCTCCTATTACTTTTTCTCACAAGTGCGTTCATGTGGCTCAACGCCTCGGACAATCCGGGTGATCCAAGTGCTACGTTCGCTTGTCTCTAGTCGTTTTAATATCAGGTAATAAAGAAAAGTCATCACAAATTGTCATAGCTTACCAATCGTCGGCAAACATGTGAAGCTCCCTTTTCATAGTTTGGATTCTATTGTTGATCGTTGTTTTGATATTATTCATTCTGATTTATGAACATCTCGCATTATTAGTTCTAGTGGTTTTAAATACTATGTCTTATTCCTTGATCATTTCTCTCATTACCTATGGATATACCCTCTTCTCGTTTCAAAGTCTTACAGTTGATAAATAATTTGTGCACTTTCGTAATTATGTTCAAAACCAATTCAAATGCGAAATAAAAAGCTTCCAATGTGATCATGGCAGTGAGTTCGATAACAACCGACTTTACACCCTCTTTGCCAAACATGGCATTCAACTTAGATTCTCTTGCCCTAAAACTTCCTAATAAAATTGCAAGGCGGAGCGAATGATTCGAACAATCTTTTGGGTTGAGGCTCTCCATATGGCCACCTATCTACTCAACCTTCTACCCTCTACTGCAATTCAAAATGAAATACCTTATACTCGCCTTTTTAACAAACCACCCAATTACTCTCGCCTATAAATATTTGGGTGTCTATGCTAACCTCACCTTCACTCCTCACACAAACTTGCTCCACGAGCCACCCCTTGTATATTTTTGGGCTACCCCACTTACCATCGTGGTTTTCGATGCCTAGACATCGAAACAAATAAAATTATCATCTCTAGACACGTCACTTTTGATGAAACCTAAGTTTTATACCGTTCTATAACACCCTCTTCCCCACTTTCTTACACCTTCCTCGACCCTACACCTTCCCCCTCCTAAACACCCTCATATCAGCCCCTATACCTCCACCCACAACTCACGAAACAACTCAGCCCAACAATACCGCCATCCCTAATGCAGAGCCAAACACCTCATATGGCCTAACACCCCAAGGACCAACTCTTACCGAACCATCACCTTCACCTCAGTCCACCCTCCCAACTTTGACAGCCCACAACCACGCCAGAGGCCCATCTACTTCAGCCCATCAAACCAGTCCACTACCACCACCAGTTTTCGATCCACCAAATCTACAAACCAATACCAACCTAATTAATGAACCACCCCGCACTCATCCCATGATCACACGGTCGTAATCAGGCATTGTCAAACCTATAGATCATTTGTCTCTAAATAGTTTCTTGATTTCTCCTATTCCTAAAAATCCGTTTGATGCCCTAAAAAATCCCCTGTAGCGTAATGCTATGTGTGATAAGTATAATGCGTTGGTTAAAAATGGCACTTGGTTACTTGTTCCAAGGCCCGTAGGTGTTATTATGGTTTGCTCTATGTGGTTATTTAAGCATAAGTTTCATGCTGACGGGACTTTGAGCCATTATAAGGCTCGTTTGGTCGCTAACGGTAGTAGTCAGCAACTTGGTGTTGATTTTGATGAGACGTTTAGCCTAGTTGTAAAACCAACCACTATTCGTACGGTTCTTAGCCTTGATGTGTCTCGTAAGTGGCCGATTCACCAACTTGATGTTAAGAATGCTTTTCTTAACGGTGATTTATCCGAGACTGTCTACATGCATCAACCACCTGATTTTGTTGATGCTAGGTTCCCTAACCATGTTTGTCATTTGCAGAGATCTTTATATGGACTAAAACAATCACCTCGTGCTTGGTTTTAGCTTTTTGCAGGTTATGCCACACGGGCCAGATTTTATCACAGTCGTTGCGATTCTTCTCTATTTATTTGTAGACAGGGTTCCCAAGTTGCTTATCTTCTTATTTATGTGGATGACATTTTTACAGCTTCCTCTCCAGCACTACTACAACAGATTATAGATTCCTTACATAATGAGTTTGACATGACTGATCTCAGAGCACTTAATTTTTTCCTTGGTATTTCTGTGGATCGCACTTCTATAGGTTTATTTTTGTCTTATAGGAAGTACGCTCTTCAGCTTCTCGAGTGTGCTCACATGGTTCATTGTAATCCTTCTCGGACACCCATTGATACAGAATCTAAATTGGGTCCAAAAGGTGTTCCTGTTCAGGATCCCACTTTGTATCGCAATCTTGCAGGGGGGCTACAATATCTTACATTTACTCGTCCAGATTTATCTTATGCCGTTCAGCAGGTTTGTCTTTATATGCATGATCCGAGGGAGCCTCACTTTGCCGCTCTCAAGCGTATCTTGCGATATGTTAGAGGGACTGTGGACTTTGGTCTCTAGTTATATGCTTTCGTTACTACTTCTCTGGTTGGTTATACTGATGCTGATTGGGCGGGTTGCCCTTCTACACGCAGGTCTACTTCAGGATATTGTGTTTTTCTAGGTGATAATCTTTTGTCTTGGTCAGCTAAATGTCAGTACACTATCTCTCGCTCCAGTGCCGAAGCTTAATACCGTGGTGTTGCTAACGTTGTCGCAGAGACTGCATGGCTTTGCAATCTACTTTGTGAGTTACATTCGCCTCTATCGACTGCCACTCTTGTTTACTGTGATAACGTTAGTGTCGTTTATATGTCTGCCAATCCTGTTCAACATCAACGGACGAAGCATATTGAGATCGACATTCACTTCATTCGTGATATAGTTACCCATGGTCAGGTTAGAGTTCTACATGTTCCTTCTCGTTACCAGTATGCCGATATATTCACCAAGGGTCTACCTTCGGCATTGTTTGAAGAATTTTGATCCAGTTTGAGCGTCTGACCTTCTCCCGCTCTAACTGTGGGGGCGTATTAGTTGGAAAATATCAATTAATCAATGAGTTGTCCCATTCTCATCCAAACATCAATTAATCAATGAGTTGTCCCATTCTCATCCATATATCCATCATTATTTGTCTAATTGACAATCATCTTGTCATTGTCTAGTTGTCTTGTACTTATCTTGTCATTGATTAGTGGTCTTGTACCCCTATATATTGTATCGTTGATTAATGGAATAGACAAACAAAGTTTCACCATCTTTCAACTTCCCATGACTAGATGAACTTGCGGTAGCTGCTAATACTAGGGGGTTGTTTGATGGGATGTTGGTGTACTGTGATCGGGAAAATGTAAAAGATCTTAAGTTTGCAAATGGTCTCCATAACTTATGGGCTGAGTTGCTTGAGCGTACAAACGAAAGGCGATTGTTTTTAACTGAACTGGAGGGTTTGTGTCCATCGGTCAAGAGGTACAAGATTCTGGAGTGTCTAAACCAGGATCAAAGACAAGGTCTTATTCAATTGTTGGAGCTTAGGAAAGTGATTTTAGGAAAATATTGGCACGTGTCAAGAAAGATTGCTTTGGTTGAGACAATCAGGTCTCTATAGAAGTCTTGTTTGTGTCGATCTTTTGCTATTGTATTATTAGATTTTGTGGTATGTCAAAAATCTATATTTTGAAAAAACAATCTTGTTAATATATTATGGTTGCGCTTTTATTTGATGGAATGATGCTATACTTTGTGATGTTAAGGTTAGTACTAGACACTTGGACCATTAGGAGTATATGTAGCACCGTTGGTCCCTAAGGTTACTAATAGACACGTGGACCATAAAGAGTGTAAGTTGCACCATTGGACCCTAAGGTTAGAATTAGACACGTGGACCATAAAGAGTGTATGTTGCACCGTTGGTCCCTAAGGTTAGTTTGGTATATTATCCTTTCCCGCCTTCCACATGTCTTCCAAAGGAAGATGGTTTTAAGAGACCATGCGTGTAATTACAGTGGTAATTAATGAAAGTTACATAGAGCCTAGTGGATGTCAGTCACCAGCCGTCGTATCTTTCATAAATTTAATTTAGTTTTTGCTATTTAAGTGTTCTTACCTAACATTATTTTCAAACCATATACTTCACAGTATACAATAATAAAAAACAATGGCCAACTTCCTACGTCTATAGGAGCTTGCAGCTGCGGGAAACTCAAATAATTTGAATGATGCAATGTCGGTCTATATTCAGAGGGATATCAACGTAGATCTCTAATTTGCAGTTGGATTAAGCCAATTGTGGGATGTGTTGTACAATCGGGTTAATGAAATGAAAATGTTGTCATCCGAACTGAATCTATTTGGTGGTCTATTAGCAGTCCAATGTGTCGAGTATCTCAAGTAGTTGTCCCAAGCAGAAGTGCTTAGGATGTTGGAGCTAAGGAGGACGATAGCGAAAGTGCACATCCACGTGCATAAAAAGATAGATTTTCTTACAGTTCTTAGGTTCTATTGATCAGCTTGTGGATATTTGTGTTATCTTTTTTTGTTTTATTTTTTTATGTAGATGGGGATGAATTAATGATGATTAGGTTGGGTAAGTTTGTTTTTAGGTAGATGGTGATGATGGTTGAGTTTGGGTCATGCCCCAAATTCTATTTTGGTAGTGTACAACTATACATAGTTTGGGTCATGCCACAAATTCTATTTTGGTAGTGAATATATGTTAGCGTTTATGTATCTTGTTTATGTTTTGATTTTACAATGATGTTGACACTTGTTTGGGTGTCTGGTCGATTCATTCCCAAAAGTACATAAAATACCCTGTTTGACCATCGCAAGTCAAATTATTTGAATATGCGTGATCACAATGCATAAGATTATCAAAAATCGCCTAACTTGTAGGCTTTTCATAACAATCCAAAAGTTACAACTTAATAGTTACATCATAAAACTTAGCAAAATATCAACTACCAAATACCAATGACACTAATGGGTCTTTATCAGCCTTTCTTTGGCTTTTTATCCTTGACCATCTCTTCTTGGGTGACTCTAATCCTCTTGCTTGGTCTTCTTTCTTCAACTTGTTCATCATCCAAACATTCACCAGCCACTTTTTGATCAGATAGTGCTTCAGCTTGATCATTAGTCATTTCAATGACCTTTTCAGCAACGTCTTCATGAACAGGTTGGTAAAGAACAACCTCTCCAGCAACTTCTTGTTGAACATTGTTTTGAACATCTCTTCTTGGGTCTAACCCAACAAAGAAGTCTTCAGTTTCATGTAAAGGATCATCTTGCCAATCAACTTCAGTACCTGATGAATCCCAATACCAACCAAAATGCTCACATGACTTTCTACTTATACTAGCATCATCATCTATGTCATACATAAAACCATAAAAGTCATCTGGACTATCTTTTTCCTGGCTTAAATTCTCTAAGACGTTATCCAGTGTCGAATTAAACTCTTCAAGAGCCTCTTCGTCAATATCTTCTGCCTGGCTAAGCTTCTCTCTCAGTTTCTTAGTGCCAGACTCTAACTCCACGTTAACTTCTCTGAATACCTTGATTTCATGATCAAGTTCAACCTTCCATTTAAACTTTTCAAGAGCCTCTTCTTGACTAACTTTTTCCTGGCTTAGCTTCTTTATCACTTTGTGAGTGCCAGACTGTAATTCAAGGTTAATTTCCCCCAATATCTTGATTTCATCATCACCTTCAACCATTTTATAAACTTATAGATGATAAAGAATTATACCTTTGATATGTAAATGTAATGGATGGGATGATTTGTTTCGGTGATACTTGCAAGGTTTACTTATAGAGGCGGGAAAATTACCCGGTAAACTAAAAGGGACCAAACTTGTAGTTAAGATTATCAAATTTCTTGAAATCTTGAATAAATGAAAAACTTTCTATCTGTTAAGGTACCAACCATGGAATTGATTGTTGAATGTATGTGAGGGATCAAGCGCGTTATCTTAACATAAACCAAACACCCCCATTTAAAGGTGTTTAGAAGGGACCAACAGTGTAAATTAACGAATGGAAAAAAGGCGGGAAATATACATGTGTAAACAAGCAGTTCAGAGACAAAACTTTGAAAATAAATCTATAAGTTCAGAGACTACTAATGCAATAAAAAATACTAACCTATTGACGAGGTACAACTTTCATTTGGGCGCGATTGCAGGATACAATTGTTTGACATAAACACTGACACACAAAAATCAAACATAAACCATCGCCTGTTCGTGTAACATACACAAACATAAACCTTAATTATAAACAAAATACTAAAATCTAATTGCTTGATTATACCCAATAACCTTAAATCTTTGCAAATGGATGCAACTGGTGGTAGTGAAAGCAACTCTCCTATCTGACTGATTGTTGGTATACCCATGTTTAATTGTCTTTTTTATGCATTGTTCTTTTGAGAGGGTCTATTATATATTTCAGTTTTATTAATCTTTATATATGACAACGACGTCGTAGATAGGCACGACGGATAACTGAGAAGACAGGATAGCGAATCTAGAAATGGTCTTTGCCTGCCTAAAAAATAAGAAGATTCTTGAAAGAAAGGAAAACAAACCGAACAAAGGTAACAGTTAATCTGATGTATCTTGTGGAATTAATAGCTTGATTTATTGATGAAGTAGTAGTAATTGCTCCGTTATCGCCCCCAAAATTGGACCTTTAGTTAACGCTTCTCTAGTAACTCTAGTTAGAAATAGTTTGTTAACCAAATATTTTTGTTTACAAAAACACCTTCTTCTGATGATACAACCGATGAGGACATTGCACAATTTGAAGTTGCATCTAAATCAAAAAGTTCCACCTCCAAGCCAAAAAAAGGTTACAACTCATAAAGTTGTAACCCAAAAGGTTCGAACAAAACCATTTCCTACTAAAAGCCCTGTTCCAATAAGGAATTGCATACTAGACCTTGCAGCAGCTCATACATGGGCTTGTATTGGTAACAAAACATTTGGAACAAGAAAACCAAAAGATGCAATAGTTGCAAATCAAGACAGAAAGGGGGAAAATAAGGTTTGAACAAGAGGGATTGTTGTTTCAAGTTAACAATATACATTTTAAAAGTGAGATGTTTGTTTGTTTATGTTTAACAGATTTGTTTGATTATACATTGGATGGTTATTGATTAAACAATTTATGTTTAATCATCTAATATTTTGCTTATGCATCTTATGTCCATTTAATTTATGTTGCTTGTATATGAATAACTACTTATGAACTACTATGTTAAATTTTATTCAACATTGTATACATTCAAATGTTAAAGTAATATTGTTTTGATAAGTTTGACTTTTACAAGGCAACTGGGGGTGTCTAAAATAATATCAGTTCAATGTTTTTAAGGATTGAGACCAACAGTGATACTTTATTGGGTAGACTTTGACTTGAGTAAGTGTCATTTGACTTTAAAATTTATCCTTCTAAAAAAATAGGATATTGCACATTTCGTCCCTGCAAGTTTGGTGTTAGATTGTTCTCTATTTAATGATGTGTTAGATTTTCCGTATTCCCAAAGAGCCTTTTCCACCCGTTTTTGTGTGTTCCCAAAGTGATTTAACACACTATTTCTATTCCATTATAAAAAATTTGACAACAACTTCAAAAATGTCGCAAACTCGCAGCACATGTGGTCAAGAAAACTCTGCACAACCACATTCAGTCTTTATAAACGACGACCTTCTGACTGAAATATTAATCCAATTACCTATTATCTGTATTCATCTCTTTACAACCGTATCAAAACAATGGCTACAAATTCTCACTTCCCTTGATTTCACCATGATGCGGTTGTCGTTAGACTTCAACAAGAAGTTTTACAACTCCCTAGGCAGTGTACCTAATCGTTGTAGCGTAGTATAGGCAAGACTCGGGGGTTGTTATCATTCTCTAGGGGAATAGGTTGGGAAGGCTCGAATAGGGCTTAGCGAGATCTACGAGATTGAAAGGAGATTATTTTTGTATTTTTATATTTTATAGAAAGCAGTAAAATTAAGGGTTTGAGAGGTTGGTTGATTAACTAATTAATTAAACTAAATATAATTTATACTACTGATGATAACTTTATGATAAGATAGTGTATTTACTTAATCATGCATTACTCATTAGATTGTTTCTCCTAATCCTATTGCCTTGTCACACTCGTGATGATCTGTGTAAGTATTTCCTAAGTCATGAACGAATTACACGAACCCGCCGTCTATTTAATATTCCGTTAAGGCAACGCACAAGTAAGGTAGTATGAAGACTATTACAAGGCCCCTAAAAGTATATTAAATGCAATTGAAATATCTTAAGAGGGATCAACCATATTGAGGGTAAGGTAGTATGAAGACTGTTACCAGATGGTATCCTTTCTACACTTCTCACGTTTCCCTAGACGTCTATGCCAAATTAATATCTTATGGCTAGTTTTCTAAAGCCTAACGCGCACATTCATCACAAGAAGCAACAGTAAAAGGATCTACAATCCAACTTTCATGCAATCATAAGTAAATACAAGGGAGGGTTTAGCCTAACGTGTTATAAAAGAAGAAGGAACATATATCAATCAAACAACACATAGACATATTGTATGATTAAAGATAAATAATCTTACTTGATTAAAAAATGGATTAAGGTTAGTTACAATAGGGTTTTTAAGCCCTAAAGACGGCCTAAAAGCTAACACAATACTTAGGGTTCGGCTCCCAAAAGTTATACAAAGTTACACACTTAAAACCCTAAATTTGGTTTTGTATATATATAGAAATCGTTGTGACGACGTCCAGTTGTAGTCGCGACGACGTCACGAGATAAAATCTTCTAGGTCTGATTTAAGTCGGTTACGTCCTGGCGCCGTCGTCAATTCTCTGACGCCGTCACTAGAAAGATCACGACGGCGTCGCTTTATGCTTGCGACGCCGTCTCCACACTCTGTGAGCACGATTCTTCAAGAGATTTGGTATAGCTTCGTAGTCTTGTCCGTTTCTTCTCCAAATGAGCCCAAGTCGCGTGTATTTCCTTCAAATGTCATCCGAGTGCTAAAAACTTGAAAACAAACGATTAAGCACATAATCTGGGCATATTTGCATGATTTAAGGGGTTAAATGACCCTGAAATAGTGTATAAAATGACACCTCATCAAATATCCCTACACTTGGGATTTGCTTGTCCTCAAGCAAATAGGCTTTTCTACCTAGACTATAGCAATATTGGGGTCATTTAACCTACTATTTAAAAGCATTTTACAACACAACCTTCTAGACCTCGTAATTAAAAGCACGCCTAACATGTTATAAAGGAAGCAAGAACATAGATCAATCAAACAATACATAGACATATTGAATGATTAAAAAAATAATCTTACTTGATTAAAATATGGATTAAGGTTAGTTACAATAGGGTTTTTAAGACATAAAGACGGCCTAGAAGGTGACAAAATACTTAGGGTTCAGCTCCCAAAAGTTATACAAAGTTACACACTTAAAACCCTAAATTCGATTTTGTATATATAGAGAAATATTGTGACGACGTCCAGTTGTAGTCGCGACGACGTCACGAGATAAAATCTTCTAGGTCTGATTTAAGTCGGTTACGTCCTGGCGCCGTCGTCAATTCTCTGACGCCGTCACTAGAAAGATCACGACGGCGTCGCTTTATGCTTGCGACGCCGTCTCCACACTCTGTGAGCATAATTCTTCAAGAGTGATTTGGGGTATAGCTCAGTAGTCTTTCCGTTCTTCTCCAAATGAGCCCAAGTCGCGTGTATTTCTTCCAAATGTCATCCGAGTGCTAGAAACTTAAAAACAAACGATTTAAGCACATAATCATGGGCATATTGCATGATTTATAAAGGGGTTAATGACGCCTGTAAAAGTGGTATAAAAGTCACCTCATCAAATATCCCTACACTTGGATTGCTTGTCCTCAATCAAATAGGCCTTTTCTACCTAGACTATAGCAATAATGGGGTCCAATTTAACCTACTAATTAAAAGCATTTTTACAACACAACCTTCTAGACCTCGTATTAAAAGCACGAATGCACTATATACTAGCACCTCACATAAGTGTTTGAGATTTTCTCTTTCACTCGGGTGTATAATAAATTATAACAACTACAGGAAATGGAAAATTAACACTCATTACCTGTCATAGCATATAAATTATCATAGGCTTGGTAAAGGATCAAACCTCCACCTCTTGGCGCAAGTATTAATCATTACTATCAAAGAGGTATTTTAAAGGGTTGTGGGGTGTAGGTGTAAGATAACATTAACGGAAACGAAAATGGATGGGATACATTTGGGGAGTGACTTTTGGGTGAATTTGGAGTGGAAGGGTTAGCTAACTATTTATACGAATACACGCTGGTTAGGTCACTAAGCTAAAGACTCGGACAAGATATACAAACTCTACAAAACTCTACATCCATCTCTTTTTCTTTTCTTTTCTTGACTCTATGATAAACATAACATAAGCAAATGGCAGCCCGTACATTTTTTACTTTTTTTATATACATTTTTTTACACTTTTGCTCTGCCATTGCTTAAACATATAATACATCATGGGGGTTTATAGATACACCCCTACACTTGAGCTTTTACATACTTGATATTTACAATCTAACTAATGACCCGAATTGAGGCGGATTAACATAACATGGAGCTTATTGAGCTCTATTGGGGGTAATAAGTTACTTCTTCCCCAATTCTTCATATGAATACTACCATGAATCCCAATCGTCCCAAAATAGTATTTACAAGGATAAGGACTTAGCAACCGTGTACTCAATAATTAACTTGGGTTAAAACAATAATGTACTAAAGGTGAGCACATACAAGGTGGGCTAAGGTGATTTAGGTGTAACAATTGGTTCAAGGGTGACAATGCTCTTCATTAATAGTCCGACTTAACCAGAAAATTACAAGAACCGTGAAAAAGATAGGCTCAAAGGGTTATACTACGGGTATGTTGCACTAAAAATGAGTGCATGGTAAGGGTGTGGGATAGTTATACAGTCGATGTGACCATAATAACAATTACTGGTTAAAACATGGGTTAATCCTAATGCCTCTTTTTTAGAAAATCACAATACTTACTATGCGGTCTTGGGATGCATCATAAAATCAAGTTCTAGAATTTAATATACTACCGGTACACTCATATAATTTAATACCGATACCAATGCTCCAGAAAAGGCAACAAAGACCATACGTACACATCCGTAACGACAGAATATACACATATGACTGCATTCGAACCTTAACTCGAGAAAGCTAAAGGTATAAATTATCTTGGGTATAAAAAATGGATACTCGAATTCCTAAAGATCTAAAGGCGAACCTCACATTTTTGGGGTGGAATTTTAAGGGTTTTTGTGCTAGTCATATACATTCTTATCCATGGGACGCTATTACTACTCGGTTTTCGTCGGTATGAGTCATAATTTTTTTTTAATTTGGTCAAAATTACCTTTTAAGCTATGTTTTGATATATTACCTATCATTTTAAGGAACAAGCAAATGGCAAATAAAGGAATAGTTTCTAAAGCTTATTTTCCCCTACACTTAAGTTGAACATTGTCCTCAATGTTTTTTAAAAGTACCCATAAAAACAAATAAAGGGAAAAGAATACAAGTAAAATAAACTAGTACTCCCCTAGTTTGCTCAATAATTGAGAAGAAACTTACGATAACTGGTTAAATCGTCCTCCAAGAGTCATCTAATGAAACTTCCTAAGAACTTACAAGCTTCTTCTTATCAAATATAACCTGTAATCAAAGACAAAGACAACTACACCAAGCATAAAATCGGCGAGATAGATATAAATACAATGAAAGTTTAGGGTTTGACTCTATAAAAGCAGTAAATATAGGATGAGAGTAATGATATAATCATAGGTTTCTGCAAGTTTATAAAAGAATTACAAATTTTAAATGTTGTGCAAATCATTTCTCAAAATACTTTAAAATTTTGAATTTTTCTATAGCTGGGCTCACGACGCTGTCAGGATAAATCCTGACGCCGTCTCCAGTCTCTGAGAGAATTTTCTTTTTGTTTTCTTTGAAAAACTTTCTGCACGCGATTATATAAGTTATTTCCTATATGAATTACTGCATGAAGCCTGAGATTAGTCAATACAATCATATGACTCAAAACTGATGCGAATTAATCTAAACAATTTATTTATCATATTTGAATTAGTTCTTAAAAACCGGATATTTCCCCTATACTTATTTTGTTGCAAAATACCTTTGTTTGAAATTAAGACGAGGTTGAAGACAAAGCAAAGCATGATTACAAAATGATGAATTCAAACATAAAAGAATAAATGAAAAGAATTATAACACAAGACACTCCTAATATGCGATAAATATATACATTGGGTTGCCTCCCAAAAAGCGCTTGTTATTGTTCGAGTCACGAGCCTGACTCTACTCTTATTTAACAGATAAAGGGGAGGGTTCCCCTACAATTGAGTTCAAGTGCGAGTGATAGTAACGGTACACACCATTGTGGTGAGAAAGGGGTCACATGCTGAAAAATTAGCTGTTGAATTATATACTCCGAATGGTGTGTTTCTTTAATCCTAACATTCTCTATTTCTTTTGGCCTAGTGGGTGAGTTGAGTCATCTTTCCAAAAAAGAAACTTCTTTAAATTCTAATTCCTAATCATCTTCTATTATTTCTAATTTTAAAAAATCAACACCTATGGATCCACTATGTCCGAATAAACCCAATTTAAATCCATAATGTTTCTTAGGATCATCAATGCATGAGTGATAATATCAATACGTATCCTTAGGGTGGAAAGACACCACGTGAGGCGAAGGTGGTGTATGAATGGTTAAGCTGTCTACTTTCTTCATCTTAAAAGTAACTGAACTATGTGGTTTGATGGGTGGTTCGGGGACTCTTTCGTCTCCTAGACTTAAATATAAGGGTAGACAATCAGGTAGGGGTTGTGGTTGAGGCTTCGGTTCATCAAAACTAGGAACTTCCCTAGAACTAAGAGGAATGTCATGATTACAAGTATTCAAGCCTAAATCCTCTAGTTGTGTTTCGTCCAAAGGTTCTACCTCTATCGGGGTTCCTAAAGTCTTTTCTACTTCTTTTGGGTAAGTCACGGGCGGTGTGTATTCCTCAAATGATGGGAGGACTTGTGGCGTACTTTGTGGGTTCGGATTTTCCACCTTATCCCATGCTATACCTCTATGCATCTCAACCCAAACATTCTCATTTCCAAACAATCTTTTTGCTTGAGCCTTCAAATTTGCTACTTCTTGTTCAGAAATAATGTTTGGTGGGTTGTCCCATTCTTTTTGGCCTTGGGCGAAATTTTCTATGGCTTCTCACGCTTCTTCATCACTTAATTCCCTAAGGTTCCTGTCTGCTGCAAAGTCAAGGCCCATTCGGGTATAGTCATCGACATGATCATAAAAGAATTGAGTAAGGGACCATAAATCGAGGCCATGATGAGGGACTCTTTGGATTAAGTATTTGAAACGAGTTCATGCATCGTAGATAGATTCATCTTGATGTTGTTGGAACACCAAGGTATATCTTTGGAATAGGAAGGTCGTGTTTCATGGTGGGTTTTGAAAGGGTGTGGTAAGAGGTCTTTCATACATCATGATGGTGAACGAAAAAGTTACAAACAAAAGGCACAAAGAAAAGATAGACTACAATAAAGTTAATATAACGGAGATAAAATCTCACTTGAAAGGATTCAAGCGAGTAGAACAAAGTTAAACTAAGTTCGAAACCTAACTATTCCTTACGTAGTGGCGTAAAAAACTTGATGCGGTTGTAGTTAGACTTCAACAAGAAGTTTTACAACTCTATAGACAGTGTACCTAATCGTTGTAGCGTAGTATAGGCAAGACTCGGGGGTTGTTATCGTTCTCTAGGGGAATAGGTTGGGAAGGCTCGAATAGGGCTTAGCCAAGATCTACAGGATTGAAAGGAGATTATTTTTGTATTTTTATATTTTATAAAAAGCAGTAAACTTAATGGTTTGAGAGGTTGGTTGATTAACTAATTAATTAAACTAAATATAATCTATACTACTGGTGATAACTTTATGATAAGATATTGTGTTTACTTAATCATGCATTACTCATTAGATTGTATCTCCTAATCCTGTTGCCTTGTCACACTCGTGATGATCTGTGTAAGTATTTTCTAAGTCATGAACGAATTACACGAACCCTCCATCTATTTAATATTCTGTTAAGGCAACGCACAAGTAAGGTAGTATGAAGACTATTACAAGGCCCCTAAGAGTATATTAAATGCAATTGAAATATCTTAAGAGAGATCAACCATATTAGGGGTAATGTAGTATGAAGACTGTTACCAGATGGTATTCTTTCTCCACTTCTCGCATTTCCCTAGACGTCTATGCCAAATTAATATTTTATGGCTAGTTTTCTAAAGCCTAACGCGCACATTCATCACAAGAAGCAACAGTAAAAGGTTCTACAATCCAACTTTCATGCAATCATAAGTAAATACATGGGAGGGTTTAGCCTAACATGTTATAAAGGAAGCAAGAACGTAGATCAATCAAACAACACATAGACATATTGAATGATTAAAGATAAATAATCTTACTTGATTAAAACATGGATTAAGGTCAGTTACAATAGGGATTTTAAGCCCTAAAGACGGCCTAAAAGCTGACAAAATACTTAGGGTTCGGCTCCTAAAAGTTATACAAAGTTACACACTTAAAACCCTAAATTCAGTTTTGTATATATAGACCAGTTGTAGTCGCGACGCCGTCATGAGATAGAATCTTCTAGGTATGATTTAAGTCAGTTACGTCCTAACGTCGTTGTCAATTCTCTGACGTCGTCACTAGAAAGATCGCGACGGCGTCGCTTTATGCTTGCGACGCCGTCTCCACACTCTGTGAGCACGATTCTTCAAGAGATTTGGTGTAGGTCCGTAGTCTTGTCCATTTCTTCTCCAAATGAGCCCAAGTCACGTGTATTTCCTCCAGATGCCATCCAAGTGCTAAAAACTTGAAATCAAACGATTAAACACATAATCTAGGCATATTTGCATGATTTAAGGGGTTAAATAACCCTAAAAAGTGTATAAAATGACACCTCATCACACCGATAAACGCAGGAAAATCCCTAACCTTGATCCTCCTACTGGTATTTTTGCAAATCACTTTAGATATTTATTTGAATGTGATTTTGTGTCGTTAGATTCCAGACTTAACTCAAAAAAACCAACTATGGATCACTCATTTGATTCTACTAAAGAAGTTGATCATGTTAGGATATTGCAGTCTTGCAATGGTTTGCTTTTGTGTGCTAGTTCGGCATGGCCTGCTTTTTATTATGTCTATAATCCATCCACTAATTTGTTTAAAAGGATTTCGCAACCAAATTACTCGCATGATGATTCATGTTTTTACAGCAGTGGTGTATTTAGAATGGCATTTGATCTTAGAAAATCACTTTACTACAAAGTGGTGCAAGCTGGACGCGCATCTGGTGACTCAGATTCAAATTTACTCTTCAGAGACAGGGAATTAGAGCTTGTGCAGAGACCGATTTAGCTACTTTAGTTTTGATCATTTTGAAAGTGCAATCTATTAGAATGAGGCCTTCTATTGGCTAGAGGGGTTGAATATGCAGCTTAAGCATTGCAAATTAAATATTGAAGACCATGATCATCTAATTATGACAAGCTTAGAAATCCCTCATGGGTTGCAAAGGGGAAGGAACTTTTTAGAGTCTTTTGGCGGCCCTAGTAATGATCTAGTTAGGGGTGAGCATCGGGTCGGAACTGACCCGAACCGAAAAAAACCCGAACTGAACCCGAAACCGACTAAAGGAATTTTGCAAACCGAGAACCGAACCGAGTGAACCATATATAAACTAAAACCGAACTGAATAAGGTCAGTTCGGCTCGGTTCAGTTTGGTTTACGTAGTTCGAACCGACTAAGTGTTGGGTTTGAGCCAAACCGGACCGAAACCGAACCAAACCGACCAAACCGAAATACATATCCAAAATCAAAAACCGAACCGAATAAGCTCGGTTCGGCTCGGTTTGGCTTGGTTTGTCAGGTCGGTTTGGTTTTTAGGTCACTTTGCTCAGCCCTAGATCCAGTAACTGCTCATGGAAATACCTCATATGTTGCATCTTGAAGGGAAATTTTTCGAATCATGTAGTTGTCTGGTTCTTGTATGCAGAGATGATATTGACTCTACAGAGTTTACTATCTATGAGATGATGAAAGGGTCTTCCGTGTGGTCGGTTAGGTACCTTGTTAATACTGAGCAATCAATGAATCCACTTCTAAAAGGATGGTCGATTCGGGCAAGTGTTTGGAGTATTTGTTTTGAAAAAAGGGAAGATGATGCTTTTGTGGTGATAAACTTATCTGGAAAGGTTGTAAAATACAACCTAATATAAAAAAACTAACAATGAGATCTTTGATATTGGATATAATCAAACGGATGATAATGACGATGTTGAGTTCATTCCACCTTTCTCAGTTGATCCTAACCTTTATAAGTTCATTCCGTCTCTTGCAAGTGTGTGATTATGAGTCTTTGTAAAATGTTAGTTAGAATTTGATGTTAAAATGAGCCCATTGGGTATTTCGGGTCTGTCCAATGCCTAGTCAAAATTGTAATTTTTTGATTTTTGCAGTAATATGTATTGTTAATTTTTAGTTTTACATGTCAATCACCCTGTTTGGTATTGTATATGACAAGTTGGTATGTAAATTACGTGCAGCTTCATTTTAGAATGGGTTATATCATTAGTTGGGTGTTTTGGCGAAAAGAAAAAACGTGAGAAAAAAAAATACATGAGGGACCAAACGCGCGAGCGCTAAACGACAAAAAATAGAAACAATAAACGTTACTGTAGTATCCTAAGGGTCAGGGACCAAACGTGAAACCAAAAAATTAAGTGAAAAGACGATTGTGCCCTTCATTGGAAGGGCGACGTGGCCAAGATAACGATGGAGATAATCGTCGTTAGGCATAACGGGGCTTCAACCAAACGGGTAAGCACAATGTCAAAAAGGACCCCGTATGAGAGTCCCCGTTATTTAGGACCAAACGAGCAAACAGGGTGGAGTTCAAGGACCAACAATGTAATTTACCTTAAATTTTATATTTGAGGGTATAAATGTAATTTTATAACAAACTGCTAGGAGCATTTTATAACAAACTGCTAGGAGCAGTTCTGAAATGATTCTTCAAGAAGCATTTGAGATTGGAGCGATCAAACAATATTCAAATGCTTGTTGAGGTGTTGCCAAATAAGTTTTCATCCAAAATGCTTATCGCTTGTCGCTCCTAAACGCTCTAAAACGCTTATTGCCAAACACACCCTTAAATGGACAAATTGAGAAGACCAAGTTACTCATGTTTCACAATGATAATAATAATAATAATAATAATAATAATAATAATAATAATAATAATAATAATAATAATTTAACTATAAATTTTAAAAACGTAAAAATAAATTAGAAGAAAAAAAAAGACTATGAGCCGAACATATGATCTCTTTGATAAAAGGGAGGGACTTTGTTACTAAACTAAGGGTGCGTTTAGTTTGTTGGTGAGTTTAGAATCGGATTTAGATTTGGATTTTAGTATAAAGAAACAAGGAGAGAAAATTATCTGATAATATTAAAATATATATTTTAAATGCAAATTAAAATTAAATACATTATTTGAAAATATAAAATAAATAAGAGAGATAATAAGACAAATATACATGTGGTTGATAAGAATTCATCAAATCCATGAAAGATACCGAAATGGGTGGGATTCAATTTTTTGGTTAAAACCCATGTGTCAGTCTAAACAAAGTGTACCAAACAAATTATTTGAGATATCAATCAATCTAGACCCTCTAAAAACCATATACCAAACACACCCTAAGTAACTAACAACACAACTTTGGCATTAGTTTTTGTATAGTTTATACTAAATTAGTGTATTTACTATTCATTTCATAAAGTTTTGATGATAGCAAAGGGAAGATGAAGATAAATAGAGTTGTTACTTGAAGTAGGCAGTGCAAAATGCAATAACAAAATTACAAAATCTAGTCACAACACCAAATTCCACCTTTAGCGACGACGGTATCATCGCTATACGACAAAAATCTCATTTTCTTAGCGAATGACAAAGTAGTCATTATAAGTATGACGACCATCGAATCTAGTCAAGGGGAAGCAAAGACATCACCTCCTGCTAAGGAGGGTAACAATATGGCTGTGGAGCAGCCATGCGAAGGCCCTGTGGTTGCTGAGAATGATAACCCTTGAGGTAATGGTAAGTCTACTTTTATTCAAGACGATATTAATCTTGGTGATTTGCGTAATACTATGGATAGACTTATGGAAGAGGATAATGTGTTGGATAATAACACTAACAATATTGGGATCAAGACTTCAAAAGAGAAAAATGAGTGTTCTAATAGTTCTACATCAGTGCAATTAGAAGCTTATAAGGAAGTGACATGAAGTATATGGGAACGGTTTAAAGAGGTGAAGAAGGCAGCAACAATTGATTCAGAATCTGAAGAGGACAAAGTTTACTCTCCTAATTAACTAAAGTCTAATTACATTGCCTCGGCTAGTGGAGAGTTTACTTTGGAACATGATGACTTGGACTACTATGACGGTTATGAAACTCAAATTTATGATCTACCGGATGAAAAGAAAATTTTTTGTAATTATTATGATATTCGGTTAAAGAGTCATGTTAGGAAGTGGTTGTTGTTTTTTCTGTGTAAGTCATAAGAAGTGGCATGTCACTCTTATTTGTTAGTTAGGTAAGTAGCATTTTGATGCTTATATATATATAAAGATATTAGCGGGGAACTAAACATGCACTTTTAGGTGTTATTATACTAAAATATGACATGTTAAAAAGGATTTAGAAACTAGACTCATGTAATCAACAATAATAAAACAATCGAGACGTATGTTTAAAGACTAAGACTCGGCCGACTTTTAATAAACGAGAGTGGGATTCGTTTATTGGTTGACATAAATATATTATGAGGATGACTTCTTTAAGGGAGACGAATGACACTTAATATCTTAGCGAGATATGCCAAAATATATACTTTAAAAGGATAAAAAGAAATATAAGACGAGGATAGAAACGATATGCTCTTGGATGAGATGAAAAAGATTCCATAGAGCAAAAAAATGTGGAAGGATGAGCGAGACTAAAGAAGAAAGGTGTTGACAAGAGGTCGTCAAAAATGATTGATATATCATTTGCACTAACGATTGTGTGCAAGTGATCTTATCGAGACAAAGGTGGATGATTGGGAATTCAGAGGTTTGTTTAGTGTTTTGTTGGTTGACAATGTTGAGGAATAAAGTGGGTATATGAAAGGAGGTGGTAGTTCTTTCATGGTGGAAATAATAAGAGACTCAACAATGTGGTGACTCAATAACACTTGAAGATTGAATATCTTCTTTATGTTCTTCACTTTCTAGAAAGTGGCAAGTTTAGTGAAGGAGTGACATTTGCATTTCGCAAATTACTTAAATATTTTAGATGACATAATTAAGTTAGGAGAGATATAGGAGAAATTTTAATAGTAACAAGACTATTAAAAGAGAAGAAACGTTTAGACGTGAGAGGAAACGTTAGAAGAAAAAAGACTATTAGGAGTGAGACGACTATCAGAAGTGAGAAGACTATTAAGAAAGAGAGGAACCGTTTAGAAGTGAAAAGACCATTCAAGGTGAGAAAAGAGGTTTACGAGAAGTGAGGACCAATATGTGAGGAGATTTGTGAGTATGACGATAGTAAGGATTGTATATAAGAATGAGACGCATTTTATTATGAAAGTCACTTGACTATTAACAACATAAGAAATGATGCTTAAGAGTGTTAGGATGTGAGGATGACCCATTGATCTATAGAGAGATATTGGGCATAAGTTTGGGTGTAGGAAAGACGTCAGCTCTTAGCAGCAAAAAAGAGAGAGGGTGTTCATTTTTATGATTTGAAAAATAAATAACAAATATGACAGGCCTGCTGCCGGCGGTCGCAGACATATTTGAGGGTCGCCAGAATAGTTCTAGGGGCCGCCGGACTGCCAACAGGAGAGGAGTTTAGGGCTTGACTTGTGAAAGGAGTGACATTTTAATTTGCATTTCGCTAATTAAAGATACTTAAAGTACTTCGGATAAAGTAGTTAAGTTGTCACGACGCACGGAATATAAGATAGTCTGGAATCAAGACTAGTAGAAAAGAAGAGAAGGATTTATGGAATATGTTTCATCATTCCTAGACCTAGACGAATACAATTTAATGATTCACGGTTGAGGGGTAAAGAAAGAATGTCAGAGATGTTATCTTCAGACGCAACTTTTTCGAATGGAAATGTTTCCTTTTGGACATTGTTCCGAAGGAAATGGTGACGTATTTTCGGTGTGTTTCGTACGCGAAAATAATAATAATAATAATAATAATAATAATAATAATAATAATAAAGAAAACAAACAAAGATGGAGGCGACGAGCTTGACAATGTCAAGACGGATGGTGGTTAACGTACGATAAACTACACTCACAAAGTTATGTAGCTCTTCTCAAGCATTTTGAATGCTCATAGAACAATCACATGATGAGGTATAAGGTTATCTTAAATGTGGTAGCGGAAATAGTGAAGGAAAGAGATTAGTCATCTCTATGGTTGAAGAGGCGTGGTTGAGAGAAGGAAGAGGTGTGATAGAAAGGCAAAGAGTGTTTCGTCGAAGAGAGATAATGTTTTCGTCGAAGAAAAAATAATGTTTTCGTCGAAGAGAAAAGAATGTTTTTGTCAAAGAGAAAGAATGTTTCGTCGAAGAGAAAAGGATATTTCCGTCGAAGAGAAAAGTAGAGCGTTTTAACTTATGTTGTTAAAAGGCTTGAATAGGGATTTTCGGATATGACCTTTAACGTTTACAATCGCAAGTTAAAGATACTTGAATATTTCGAATGAAATATTCAAGTTGTCAAACCTACTTGAAGGAGCGTTAGATTTGTATCTAACCTTTTTGTTGATAAAATATAATGCCTAAAAACATTATTAATATTTTTCACATCTTTACGTTTTGATAATCACAAAATATAAAAACGTTCAATGTAAAATTAAACGTAAACAAGTAATTAGTAGTAAATTTTCATTTCAAAATTTATATCGTTACTTGCTGATATCGTTTACTTCACTTTTATGCTCACATTTGTTCCATTTAGGCTCTACAACTTTTAGAATCGTTTTTTTGGGTAAAGGGGAAGATTCCCCGGTAAAATATATTAATAACCCAAAAACCGATAAGTACAATGGAATGTGACAGAGCGTCACATTAACCTCAAGCAAGAGCTTGAACAACCACTAGCTCATATGACATGCCATAAGAGATCTAAACTATTACATGCCCAATAACACCAATAGGGAAAAACCACCTAAAGGTGCATAAACAAAAAACACTAATCATAACAATTAGACGAAAACTGCTTCAGGAAGATCCCAAAGCCTCGCAAGACTTTCACCACTCTTGGACTTCTTCAACTTGCATGACAAAAGTTTGAGCCGAATAGTAGATAAGATGCATTCCACAATCTGATCCGAAGAACGCTTACCTTTCTTAAACAGTCTCCAATTACGTTCTTGCCACACATAATAAGCGGTAGCAGCAACAACAAGCTTCGCAATCATGCTACGTGTTGTACGCCTTTTAACAAAAGGTAAAAGATTATGAATAATATCATAAACATTTGTGGTTGATGACCCGAGATCAGCCATACCCTTTATTCTGTTCCAAATTCCACTCGCAAAGGGACATTCAAAAAAAAGATGATCATGAGAATCAGGAACACCTTCACATAACGAACATACCCCACCAAGAGAATCCGACACATCCTAAGCTGGAATAAGGTCTTGAGTTTTCAGCTTCTTACGAACAATTAGCCAAAGATTAATAGCATGTCTTGGAATGCATGACGGAAACCAAACCATACTATACCAATTCACCTTAGCATCACAAAACCGAATATCAGTCCACACTTGGGAAACCGAAAATTTCTTGATATTACCTTGGCTGTTACACCACACTAGCTTATCAGAAGTGTCATCAATAATAGGGATGTTGTAATCATTTAGAAACGGGTATTTAATAAGAAGATCTTGCGACCAAACCCAATCCCCATGGACAATAACATCCTTGACCTTAGATTGAAGAGAAAGACCAGCCCTCGCAATATCACGAGGAGTAATACGATTAGCAAGAGGATCTAAATCAGTCCATGAATCGAACCAAATTGAAGTCTCCATTCCGTTACCAATTCTGCTCCTAATGAATCTTCGAATAGTATGACGTAACTTCAGAACTTTCCTCCATCCCCATGACATGTTACCACGCAAAGGGATATCCCAAAAATTACGACCTTTGAACTTGTATTCATGAATCCATTTCACCCAAAGCGATTCTTTCAATGTAAGAAGTTTCCAAATGTGAGAAGCCATAAGAGCCGCATTAAAGCACTCAAGCCTTCTAATACCAAGACCGCCTTCAGATTTGGGGAGACAAACAATCTCCCAAGCAACCTTCGATTTTCCTTTCCCCGAGGACCCATGACACCATAAGAATTGACGCAAGAGCTCTCATATTGATTAACACACTAAGTAGGGAGAGATAAAAAACCGACGCCCAATAAATATGCATTGAACCAAGAACAGATTGAATAAGTTGTAACCGACCCGCAATCGAAAGGAATTTATTCTTCCAATCTTGAATACGGATATGAACCTTATCAACCAGCTCATTACAATCTCTCACCATAAGACGAGAAGAAACCAAAGGAACACCAAGGTATTTAACCGGGAGCTTACCTTCATCAAACGGGAGAACTTGAAGAATCGAAAGCTTAACATGATTAAGGACATTACAAAAGTAAGCCGTGCTCTTAGGGAGACTAGGAACAAGACCAGAAGCTTTTTTAAATTCATCCAACGCCTCCTTAATGATGCTAGCAGAATCAACATCACCATATGCAAAAAGGAACAAGTCATCGGCAAAACAAAGATTAACAAGTTCCATCTTAGAACAATACCCGTGGTATGTAAATCGGTCCGTCTCATGAACTTTCCTTTGAATCATAAGCGTAAGAACTTCCATAACAAGCGTAAACAAGTATGGAGATAAGGGGTCTCCTTGACGAATCCCTCTTTTTCCTTTGAAATAACCATGAAGAGAACCATTAACACAAATGGAATACGATGTAGTAGTAACACATTCCATGATCCAGGAAACCAACTTATCATGAAAACCAAAACCATGAAGGATAATACGCAAAAAATCCCAATCCACCGTGTCATATGCTTTTTGGATGTCAACTTTAAACGCACATCTAGGTGTGCCCCTATCCAAATGATAATTATGCATGAGCTCCTGAGTCAACAAAATATTATCCGTAATACTCCTACCCGGAATAAAAGCCGATTGATTAGGGCTGATAATAGTCTTCAAGCAATTCTTAATTCGATTAGCAATGATCTTACTAATGCATTTGAATAAAACATTACAACAAGAAATGGGCCGATAATCATTAACATGCTTTGGCGATTTCACCTTTGGAATAAGAGCAATAATGGTATGATTGATTTCTTTAAGGAGCGTACCATTCCTAAAGAATTCACGAACCGCATCAGTAACGTCATTAGAAATAATATTCCAAGCTTCCTTAAAGAAAGCCGCAGTATAACCATCCAGGCCAGGCGATTTATCATCTCCCATAGAAAAGATAGCATCTTTAACTTCTTGGATAGATATATCACGAACCATATTAAGAGCATCCTAGTCATTAAGACAAACTTTGAAAAGGTTAGTAGAATCGAAATTACATGTTTCACCTGCTTGTCCAAGGAACATCTCGTAGTGCGCCACAAATGCTTCTTGCACCTTATGGTTTTCGAAAACAACTCCCACCGAGTTTGTAACAACATCAATTCTGCTGCGACTCACCCGGCTTTTAACCGTTTTGTGAAAATACGCAGAATTAGAATCGCCCTCCTTTAACCATTGGATTTTCGCCTTTTGCTTTAAAAAACGCTCTTCCATGAGAACCGCTTGATTGAATTCAATAATACAAGCTGCTTCCTTTTCCCTTAAAGACATATTAAACGGATCCACTTCAAGAGAAGTTTGAATAGAATCGAGATCATTACGTAACCTGTTTACATTAGCATGAATGTTTCCTTTTTCATATAAGAGCTTGCGAAGCGGTTTCTTCAAACTCTTAAGCTTTTTAACGACACGGAACATATAAAAACCACTGAAATGCACTTCCCATTCAGCCTTAACCACGTCAAGGAATTTCTCATGAGAAGTCAACACATTAAAAAACTTGAAAGGTTTAGGCTTCGTCTTACACAATGTTGGAATACAAAGGATCGATGGAGAATGATCAGAAACACGATACGGTTTAAAGATAGCATGAGTCCCAACAAACTTATCATGGAACTCCAAGTTAGCCATAATCCGATCGAGTTTTTAAAAAATACCATGACCACATTTCGGTTTTTGACTCCATGTAAACTGTAAACCCGAACATTGAACGTTCATAACTTCTATCTCTTCCACACAGTCACGAAAATCCCTCATAGCAATATCCACACTAGACCCACATGCAGTAGATTCCTCCATGAATAACGAAACGTTAAAATCACCCATAATAGACCAAGGTCTATTACGAATATATAAATTATGCTTACAAAGATTCCTCCACATCGAACGACGTTGAGTGTATTTGTTATGCGCATAATAAAGGAACAAAAGACTTCTTTTCTATCCGTCTTCAACCAAATACGAGTATGGATTACTTGATCATCTTGATCAATAACCACCATATCCACATCGTTACGATTCCATCCGAGAATAATTCGAGTACCTTTGTCACACCAAGAACCGTTCGAAGTCCAATCCCAATGCTTAAAGACAAGAGAACATAACCGATGAAGATTCGAATCCGTTACATGAGACTCCAAAATAACACACAAAGATAAGCTGTTTTCATAAATAATCTGCCGAACTTCATTTTGTTTTGGGGAGAAGTTTAGGCCCCTAATATTCCAAGTAGCAATATTAATCATTGGAAACCTCATTAACGGGAGTTCTTGCCCCCGGGACTTGAGAAGAAACTGTACCATCTCTACCAACCAGAAATTCCTCATCAACTTCATCATCGCTAACATTCAAAACATCATCTAGTTTTAGATGAGAAACATCCTGGTAACCTTCATCCTCATTTTCTTCCAAAGGGCCAAACAAATTCGTTACGCTTAGCTCAGGAATTAAAGTTGGCGACTTATCCTTTTGAACCTTTTTAGAAGTTTCAACCTTTTTAGAGGTTTCACCTTTGTCCACACGTCTATATTGAAGTTGAGGCTGTGGTTTTGTCAACCGGACCCCAGCAACCTTATGTTGTCGGTTATTATTCTTATGTTTTTTCTTCTTGACCTCAACAAAACCCTCATCCTCTTTGTAAACAATAGGTTTTTTAGGTTCATTTGCCTTTGGCAGCTTAGGGCACTTATCCGAGTGATGATAAAAAACCAAGCATGTAGAGCAACGTGGAGGGTGCCATTCGTACTCGATATCAGTAGTTGCAAGAGTATGCCCTTTATCTTTATCAACAGGAATAGCGATCACCAAAGAGTCTAATAGCTCACTCTCAGCCGACACCTCAATCAATGCTCTTGCGTACGTACTCTTTCCCCATAAGCTCAAACACATGGTACTAGTATAAGAATCAAGCGTAATGGGTTTCCCAATTTGCGTGGTAATCAAACTCAATCCAACTTCTGAATACGCCACGATTGGCACATGGTGTAATTTAATCCAAACCGGGGCCTTTTTAACCTCCGCTTTCTTTAGATCAGTATTATGGGACCATACATTCACAATCAAAGGAACCGAACGAATTAGCCATGGCCCATCCTCTAACACTCTATCCATACCCTCCTTGCTTTCAAACTGAAACAAGAAGAAATCATCGTGAAGTTGAGTGCGTTTTAACCCATATTTGACCCAAGTGTTTTTGAGATAATTTTCAACAAGCGGAAACGCAAGACGTTTACCAATGAAGAAACCATATAAAGTATTCGAAAACCTGGATTTAACCTCCTCCACCGCTTCAAAAGGGATTGCAACAGCAGCACCTTCAACAACAGTCTCGTTCCTAAGTTCTTTAATTTTGACAACCTTCTTATTAGTTTTAGCTTGAAGAACTGAAGCAAACGAGTTATCACCCCTATTTATTGTACCATGTTGGGAACCATGAGTAGTACCTCCAAAGATTTCATCAATACACGAACGAAGGACATTAGATGATTCCGTTTTCTCCTTATGATCATCAGATCGAACCTGACGAATAGTTCCATCAAGGGACGAAATAAACGTGCCAGTTGGAAAGGGTACATTACGCAACGCAGAACGTAAAATACCCCCCGTATACCTTTTCCATCAATATTTTTAATCTTATCAGCAAGAACGTCGTTACTCTCTTTATTCTCCATATCACAAACCCACGAAACAAAACAAAACAAACAGCAGCAAACGCTTGGTAATAACGATCGCAAGAAACCCTAAAAAATTAGGGTTTCAACACAACCCTAAAACCACACTCCAAGCAGCAGCAAGAAAAACGATTAGGAATAAAAAACCCTAAACCAAACGATTTAGGGATAAAGCGATTAACAATAGATCGCTAACCGACTTCCATGATACGCGATTGATAAATATATAGGCACATCGATTTAAAACCAGCGATAAAAAGAAACCCTAAAAAACTACAACGATTTAAAAAACAGCGAAAACACTAATCCAAAACCTAATATCCTCGTCGAATTATATAAAAATCAATTATAACAAAGAATAGTAGAAACCCTAAGAGTGTTAAACGATCACAAGAAGTTAGGGACGAACGAATCGAAGCCTAACCCTATCACAGAATAACAGGCAAAGGGAGACCACAATCAATGACAATAATCGATCGTTATACAATGAATGGAAGATAGACAGGATTGAATTAGCAGATCTGAAGGGAAGGTTTTTTGAAATCGCCCATAGTGCATATTGGGGTTAAGAGAGTTTTTCCCCTGCTAGTTCAATAAAACTTAAGTGAATGATTACCAGAGCAAATGTTGATTTTCGTAATCAATATGATATTCGCATATTAGTCGTGTTAGGATGTTCTTATTACCTTCTTTGGTTAGTCATAAGATTGGCGTGTCTTTCTTATGTAGGGAGTTTGTTAGTAGCACGTAGTTGCTTATAAATGTCCATTTTTGGACTGAGATAAGGGACTTCACCCTTATCCTATGTACTTCAACGTTTGTTTGGTGTAATATATTTACCGGGGAAACCCTTTACCCAAAAAAAAGATATTGGGGCCCGCGCTGCTGTTTACATTTTTAATAGGATTAGCTTTTCCATTGCTAAATGAGTGGGAGCCCAGATAGTATCTCGACTTCCCTTCAATTTGTTGTAATCTCTATTATTCTAATGAAGTGATGTTTTATAATAAAATAATAATAATAATAATAATAATAATAATAAGTTTTCCATGTCTCAGGACATTGGGGCACGTGCTGCTGTTCATATATTTAATAGGATCGATTTCGCTATTGCTAAAGGAGCGGGGGCCTAGATAGTATCTCGGCTCCCCTCTAATTTATTTTAAATCTCATGAGTTTCTTAATAAAGTGATTATTTATAATAATAATAATGATAAAGAAGAAGAAAACAAATGAAGATGGAGGCGACGAGCTTGATAATGTCAAGACGGATGATGATTAACGTACGATAAACTACACTCACAAAGTTATGTAGCTCTTCTCAAGCATTTTGAATGTTCATAGAACAATCGTTTTTTAGACTAAAACAAGTATATCGCCCCGCGCTCCGCTGCGGGACGATGAGTAGGCGTCGTTTTGATGTCGAAATGGGTTGGCTAAAATGGGTCTGTTGGTGATTGTCGTTTTCGTTATGAGGTGAGCTGCATCTGGCCGGTTTGAACCGAAGTGGAATGAAAATCAGTTAAAAACTATTTCTGATGCTACTGTGTTAACCACACAAGAAGAGTGAAAATACTGAAAATACTTGCAACTCAAAATGATACTCATTCTTGTCTTGATGCTAGTGTGTTAACTACATAAGAAATAGAAACTGGACTACACAAATTATGCATCCCTCTGATCTAACTACTACATAGAAAAGAACACAATATGTTACAAACTGGACTTGTGCATGGTAAACGAAATACAAAGGGTGTGAACCAGGCTTCCAAAGCGGGTTTTAAATTACCTAAAGGGAAGCCTAAACTAATCTACAGACCTATGGCAAAACTGAATAATTCTAAACAGCATGATAACACCCCTAAGGAGAATGTGAATGTGGCATGTGATAAACCAAATGATTATCCTATTATGAATTGTGGTAACTCCTCTAGTCCTACCAACGACAACAATAAATCTAAGTACACTCAGGACGATATTGACTTGGGTCAATTGAGGCGATTTATTGATAAACGTATGGAAGAGGACAATGTGCTTGATATTAATACTGATGCTACTAATTATGTGATTAATATAGATAATGTTATGCATGATGTTGGTGATACTAATGTGGTATTGACTAATAATTCAAAAGCACCTGCTGAAGTGAAAGGAAGTGACAAAGGTAGTATGCTGGAGCAATTTTTGAAGTCTCGAGAGGAGTCAAGGAATAAACACCAATCTTCGGTGTCAGATTCGGACAAGTCTGAAGTCGAGGAGGTACTCATAACGGAACCTATACCGGGTGGAGGCTTTTTGGATTGCTTGGTGGATGATCTGGACGGCTATGATGGATATGAGGCTCAGTTTTATGATTTATCTGAGCAAGGGCGGGCATTTTATGATCGATATGATATCCGCTTAAATAGTCGATGTAGGAAGTAGTTTCTTTGCTAGTTATAAGGATGGTCTGTCATCCTTATATAGAGGTGTTAGTAGTCGCATATTGATGCATGTAAGTGTCCAGATTGGACTATGATGGGGGACTTCACCCTCATCCATTGTACTTCAACGTTTTTTGGTGTAATAAATTTACCGAGGAAACCCTTTACCCAAAAAAAGTTATATACAAAAGGGCATGCATTCAGAGCGACTATTATCTTCAATGTTTTATGAGTTTATCACTTGTAGCAGTCACCGCATATTGTTATCCCAAACACCTTCTTCTTCACCACTTTTGTAAAAATCTAGTAGATAAATTTAACATGTCAGTTGTGAGAAAATCATCATGCTATACAACATAAGAAAAAACATACAACTATAAAAATTAGTAGCATGCCATAAAAAAATATTGAACCAAACACCCCCTGGAAAAGTGTTTACGATTTTAATCATGTTATAAATCTTGACATTAACGGTTAACGTAACATAAAGAGCATGTATACAACTTAAATATAACATAATATAATAAGTATCAACATTTATAAATAAATCACACATCCTGGAGCACTTTTTTTAAGGTACTAATGGCATCGGGATTCAGGCGTTGGCAAATATAGCAATAGGCCCAACAATAAATAAGAGAACTTACCGTATTCTCGGGAAGTGATGTTGTAACAGACTTCCTTATATCTGACACGTCCATAAGTTCATCGGGGGAGGCTTTCTATTGAAGGCATCCCGACCCTTGGCTGCATCCTCAGGTTTTGCTGGTTTAAACTAATATCTTCAACTAAGTAAAGCCTGAATTTAAGAAGCTGTGAGAGTTGCAACGACAATACCTGTAGCTTGGGTATACAGGACACTTTGACCGTCTATTATCCGTGACGAAGATCTTAGCCTGCAAAATGTACACACACCACATTATTCAAAATGAAAAAGCAAAACAACATTAGTATAGAGTATAAGAAAATCACCTAGCAACAACGCTACTGATAATTACCCAAATATCCCCGGCTGAACAGTTGAAGTACTACTACGTGTACCGGAGCCGTCATCAACTGAGTTACTTCTGGACAAACAGTGCGACACGTAAAATTTGAGGTATATGGATGAAAGGATGACACGTAGTAAAACCATAGGCAAGATGACAAACCTATGACGTCATCGTTTGATGCGTGACCAGCCGAGGAAGATGCCCCGGGACTACCCACATTCTCAACAGAAGTGGTGTTGTGGTCAAATGACCGCCTATGAAAAAACAGAATCAAAAAAACAACTTGATCTAATGTCCCACAACTCCCGATATCAGTGGTAACATTACCAAGAACACCAATATTCCCTCCAAGATCAGACCTCTCAATATCAGACCCTTCCGTATTCCCCACCCGCTTACTACCCTCGTTGCGAGTGGAAACATATATATGCAATGGTAAACCACACGACGGAGGCTCAGGCGTGTGAGTGTGAAGGCGACACCAAAAACCCGTAATGGCTACAATCATGTGGCTACCCCGCCAAGATACGAGATTCAGTAAACTACGCCTCCGAAAACAATGAACGCATGAAAAATTCATCATCACCTTAGTTACCAGATGGGCTTATTTGGAGAGATCTTAATAACATTTATTTTGGGTTTTCGGTGGCTAGGGCTTGGGATTGTATTCGGCCTAGGTGTAATGAGGTTGATTGGTTTCACGTGGTTTGGTTCTCGCATCGGATTCCTCGTCATGCCATTCATTTGTGGTTGGCTATTAAACGCAAGCTCAAGACTCAAGATACACTGAGGCTGTAACAATCCGTATTTTTGATCAATGTACGACGCTATTAAATTCACTATGTATTTTTTTCTCGTACGTGTTCGCTTTTAATTTTAATCGTTAAGCTAAATCGCGTAAGTTAAAAATCAACAATTAACACTTTTCCGCAAGAATAGATTATGCACTCAGTTAACTCTTGAGTCAATGTTGCATTTGCTTTCTTTAATTGCTTTTGAATCTTTTTATTTTCATCGACATCAAGTTTTAAATTAGCAATTAAATTAGCAAGTGCAACACACTCATCATCACATTCTACATCATTTTGGTCATCAGAATATACCTTATCACACATAACCCGTGAGTCGAGAGTGACATTACTTCACCATTTTTTCCACGGCACATGTGTTAAGTAATGGATTCAGATTGTTCAAAATGTTTTTATTTTCCCATTGGCAAACACTATATCGTTTTGTATCGGATTGAACCTGTACTAAAAGCTAGCAGTCAGTGCCATAGTCAGCATTAGGAACCTCCTGAATCTTTGCCATATAACTGTAATGTGCTTCCAACTCTTGTTCATCAATCTCTTCATCCGTGTCTACTAGCCAGTCAGATTTCTCAGCATTATAGTTGAACACCTTTCTCACTTGTTACCAACAGTCAACATCTTTTTCCTTGTGATACGTGGAGTCTTTAACCCTTTTTGGTTTTCTGCATTCCTTAGCAAAATGACCAAATTCCTTGCAGTTGAAACACTGAAGTCCAGACTAGGTTTGCACTACTGGAACCACCGACAGTTTCCCTAGCCCCAACAACATGTATTGCCCTCTGATTCCCAAACTGTCCAGTCTGATTGTCATTCTTGTACCTTGATTAGTAGTCCATCATTCTTTTTTCTAGTGTTTGGGAGAAGTACTGAGGTTGTTGTTGGAATGTTTTGTAAAGTTTCTTGAAGTACTTTTGCAATGAGAGCTAAATTTTTCTGCATGTCTTTATCCTCTGAGCTTGTTCAAGATCACTAGTTCATCTTCAGAGACTGTCTGAGATGGTGGTGTGATTGGTTTGGCTACTCTTTGCCTTTGTATCTTGGTAAGTTTAGCATGAGTTCTGTTGAAAGGTGAAGCTCTGATGTTGGTGCATACATTTTTGAGGTTTAGATGTTTGATAATAAGGAAGCATGAAGTGTTTGTGGCAGTAGCAACAAGTTCTAGATGGGGTTAGCATTCTTGGCCATCTCTCAGCACGGAGTTCATTAACTTTCCTTTTGGTATTGTTTTCAGAATGTCAAAGAGCTTATGGTATTAAACTGTCATCCAACTTGTGTTGTGCTTCACAATTCTAACAAATTAGACCAATCTGTTTGAGTTGTTGAAGAAATTTGAACTATGAGTTGCCATCGTTGCAACTGTCAAATTGTTTCTGATCATTTCATTCATCATTTTGTAGAATCTTGTGTAGTAAGACTCAATTGTTTCTCCATCGTGAGAGGTGAATTGTCCAAACTCCCAAAATAGGTTTGTCTTGACATCTTGAATATTGAGTGAATTTCACCATGTTGTATGCCTTTCGATGGCTTCCCACATTTCTTGACTTCTGACATGCATCAACATTGATTATATTTCATCCTCCAATTCCAGTCAATATCAAATGAATCGCTTCTTTTTTTGATTCAAAATGAGCTATGTTTTCAGGAGTCATATTCATAATTGTCTCGACTATTGTTTGTTCAGGAACTGCTGGAGAATCCTCTGTTGCAGGAACAACTGGTGTTGTGACAATCGTTGGAGTGTAAGGACCTTTAAGAATGCACTTCCGTAAGGAATCACCATTTGGTCTTGTATCAATGTATCTAAGAACCGTGATCGCCATTGTGCATATCGACTGTTGCAACGCAATGGTGGACTTCCATTGAACCTGCTACCATTATGTTGGTTATGCATATTGACTGTCGTTTTGTGGAAGACACAATTGGAGTTGTCCATGATGAATGATTAAAGAATAAAGTGAAGTGAAAAAAAATGAATTGAAGGATCTTAAGTGTGATGAAGTGTTTGTGAATGAATCTGTGATAATTGAAAGTAATTAATTTCCACTGTGATTTTACATGTCAAATATTAAACTGAGATTGAGATCTTTTCGGCGGGATTTTAACAAAATCAGAGAAAACCCTGAAAGTTTAATTGTTGCAGTTAAGGATTGTTTATTATGTTGTTGTGAATTAATTGTCCTTAAAAGTCCAAGTTAAAGTCCAAAGTTCGTTTAATTAGTCCTTGAGGTTTGTTGTAAATTGCTAAGTCTTTCAAAACGCAATCCCAAATGTGAGGCAAAACGCAATTGAGACTCACGGGCAAAACGCAATATTAGCTCTAGGCAAAACGCAACTTAGTCTTGAACAAATCGCAATGAAACCTCTAGGCAAAACGCAACTTAGTCTTGATCAAAACGCAATGAGACCTCTAGGCAAAACGCAACTATCTTTGAACAAAACGCAGTGACATTTATTTAGCAAAACGCAAGAGTCTTCTTTGAAGTCAAAACGCAATCTGTCTTGGACACAAAACGCAATGTATAAAAAATTGGGCAGAGTAACGTTTAGTCAAAACGCAATGATGGTCTTCGATGAGCAAAACGCAACCTGTGGAGACAAAACGCAAGACTTTGAAGCAAAACGCAATATTGTGAACCAAAACGCAATGCTTCTTTTATCAAAACGCAAGAGTCTTCTTTTGGAGTCAAAACGCAATGAATATAAGCAAAACGCAGTGACAATTTTTTCTTGACAAAACGCAACGAATTTTTTTTTGTACAAAACGCAACAAGTACAAGTGTCACTTTCAAGTACAGTACTTTTTGTCTCTTATACAAAACGCAACATCCTTTGTAACCAAAACGCAACGAAGAATTCTTTAAATATCCAAAACGCAACGACGAAAAAATTCTTCTAACTTTTATCTAAACCACGAAATAAGTTGTTGAGCCTTAATAAATGATCCAAGGGTTTGTTTTAAGCACGAAAGTACCACACTTTTAACAACATAAGCCACGAAATAAAAATCAAACCATTGTTTTTTCTTGTTTTTCTAGTCCGAACCAAAACAACAAAAAAAATACACGAAATTTGATTTTTTTTCTTAAACCACAAATCAAACAACAAACACCCTAGTGCTCTGATACCTAATGTCGGTTTACCCTTGATCACTTCACTTTATTCTCATGTTTGCTCGAAATACAAGTATAAGAAAAGAGAAGGAAAATTATGAGAATGTAGAGGTCAATCCCACTTCATTGTGTATTTTATGCATATATTTGCCAAATATTTGGAACACAACTATTGGACAAGTAGACTCAATATGACATCATTTACACAAGTGTGAGTTACGATCTGATGCATATTCTTATCGTCTTGGAAAAGGATGTCATTATTTTCATATCAATCGAGTGTGATTGAGTTGGTAGGTTTAAGATAATATCTCTTGTTACATTTTGATATAATCATAAAGCTAGACAAATAAGAATCCTATTTCTTGTCCATACTCGAAAACTTGTCAATTAGATTTGATAATAATATCAATCATAATTTGAATAATGAATCGATATATATTCGAAATCTTTCTTGACCCTCACGAACACTCTTTTTAAAAGAACACAAATAAAGATTTTTATAGTGTGTTCCATTAATCTTAAGACTAGTTGTAAGGTGAGGTTAATGAATAATGACAAGTTAATTTTTTACTTCAAGATTGTCATATATTTTGCTTGTGCGAAAAACTATTTGTTAATATGTATAGTATGCATAGTTTTTGACATTTTATGATTATATAAATGATTTTCCTAACCATTTTTATACAACACACATCTTTTGTAAAATACTATACATTTATAAAAAGAATATAATTATGTGTGTGTGTTAGAACAATGCAAGCACAAGCAAAGTTTAAAAATACATTTTCTTTTACTTAATTAGCAATGTATTAATACAATCTTTTATTTTGTTTAACCAACCCAAGGTCAAACAACGCAAGATGATGAAACAATTTAGAGATTTTGTTGGAAAAGAGTTAATGTGTTGGAAATATTTTAGTGACGGGTTTTAACATATGATCTTAGGACATTATTTTTCCACACACTAAATGGGTTACTACACTCAAAATGATCTACAAGATGTTTATAGTGATCTATGCCTAAATGCAATGCACAAACAATTTTGCAACTTAACGCAAGAAATCTAGCGTAATTCCTATTAGGCATAATCTGAAAAACTAGTAACATACAAATAACATACATGGCACATGTGTTTAGATATATAATTAGCTCAATTACAAATAGTAATAATTACTTATTAATATCTATTAACCAAGTTGAAACAAAAGTAAACATGCATAATCATCTAGCATACACATAAGGATATTCGTCGTTGTTTTGTGTATTAGATATAACGATCTATACTTAGGTTGATTTGATTTGAAAATAAAATAGTTCCTCCTCATTTTAAAGATAGATGTCGAGTTCTAAATAACATTCGTTACATAAAATAGTTCCTCCGCATACATTATTTTCTGACACTAAGCTAGATGTCGAGTTCTAATATTAGCTAGAACCAATCTACCACTTCACCAATATATTTCAAGGCCTAAAATACTAACCAACCTACAACCCATCTAAATATATACATCATTTGGATCTACACACTACTAAAGATTGTAAGACATAGACTCGATCTATATGTAACGAATGTTATAAATGGACTAACTAGACTACATAACTTCGGATCTTGAAGATGATCGTAGTTCTTCTCTTGCACTTGAGGAAAGAAGGAAATGATAGAAGATTAGATCACATTTAAACAAGATCTAAACAATGTTAGTGATCAAGAGATTTTAGTGAGAGAAATAAGATTTTTAGAGAGAGAAAGACTACTAAAAAATTCATGCAAAGAGGTGTGTTTTTCTGCCAAAAATAGTGCAGTATTTATAGACAGGAATCCCAACGGCTAGCTGGTGGCGGTCCTGGTGGTCCCAGATATATCTGGGGGCCGCCAGGCCTATAAGGGGGTCACCACTAGAGTACGCTCATGTTTTTGTCTTTTTGTGGGGAAGGTTGTATCTGGTATAGAAGCTTCCATTTTTGGGGGGAAAACCATATTCAAATTTTATTATTTAAATAGAACATTTTCTTTTATTAAAAAGTATTTTGTATAATTATTTGTTTTGTAAAAATACTTTTGTGAAAATATAATGGTTAAGAAAAAATATTTTCTTGATCACTAATCATGCTTAATGATTTGTTTGTACATACCTTAAGTGATTTACGTCGGGTGTAGAAAAATGTCCGTGTTGATGCAGACTTGAGACGTCGAGAGATGTAGATGCATATATGTATTGATGATTTTTGATTACGAGTAACTTGCGCATTTTACATTACGTATTACAAGTTACATGTAATCACCAAAACATAAAGGGATCGTATAGATTAAATATCGTAATATTTGCACTAACAGAGAATAAAAGCACAAATACGACCAAACCACAAACCTAAGTCTGCATAAAAGCAAAATATTATCAGATTATAAAACATGGTGAAACTATTCATTAATTATCAAGATAATTAAATGCCACCGCATCACAAAACTAACTGAAACAACATCAACATAACTAACAAACCCTATCTACATACATACATACATACCAAACTACTAACTAGTCTTCATCATCCCCAAATCAATCCTAACAAAATCAATCCCCTCACAGCCTCCACAAATCAAACCCCTCACAACTCCCTCAGCCTTGTAGTAAAACCAATCTTCATAAGCAACTTGTTATGCGTTTCCTTGACCATCCTTGTAACACCCCCAAATTGGGTCGCATCGGAAATATGTCCGGGAGCGTTAGTTCATGAGTACCTTTGCACAAGATATGAGAGAACGACCTCTAAATGTGTCGATTGAAAAGTAATCTTGTAAAGTTTGGTCTCTAATGCACATCAGTTATGTCAAGCATCTTATTCACCTGAGAAAAACATGCTTAAAAGTGTCAACATAAAGTTGGTGTTATAGGTTTTTGTAAGTATAAATGTTGGACTCAAAGGTATACAAGTAGGTACGCCCATTTTAATCCTTATAATAGTCACAAAAATGTAAGTATAAATGTTGAACTCAAAGATTTGTAAAGCGTGAATGACCATTTTAATCCTTATAATAGTCACAAAAATGTAGTATGAATTATCCAATGAGTGATTACGATTACACTAAGTTCATGACACCGAAACCTTAACCACAGTTCATATTGTTACGCGTTGTTACCATGTGGGTACCTCTTCCCAAAGACCTACTAGGTGCCTCTTCCCAAAGACATACTGGGTGCCTCTTCCCAAAGACCTACTGGGTGCCTCTTCCCAAAGATACTGGGTAAGCGGTTACTTAGGCAATATATAAAAGTTTAGAGTAATTGCATTTATGTAAAAACAAGCAATGTATTTGTAAATGTTTGGAGTGCATGTGTCCATAAGTAGAGTGAGTATGTATGTGAGTATGTAAACCAGTTTGTATACGTGTATGTAAACGAGTCTGCATTGAGTTTGTAGATGAGTATGAAAACGAGTATGTAACCAAGTATTTAAACGAGCTTGTATGCTCCCCCAAAAGAGTTCAAAACAAGGAAAATAGGGGCCGTGAAACTCACCTCTGGTGAAGGTAGTGATTATCGCAAAATCAACAAAGTAATCGTCACAAACGATCCGGGATGCAACCTAATTAATTATAGGTCGTATAAGTACGATGTATTTAATATAAATACCACATCATAAGTTATAGAGTTATATCACCACCTATTAGTTTTTGTTTAATTTATAAAAGTTGAAACAATATTTAAGTTACACTTGTTAATTAAATGTCCAGGTATATGTATCCGTAAAAATATTACCTTAGTCCAATAATTGATTATTTGTTAATAACACTTGATTTAATATTTTTATTGTTTATATAATGATATTATATAAATGGTTTAATTGTTTTATAAAATAATATTTATAAAGTTAAAAACATATATAAATATTATATAAATGATACTACAATATTTCTTAAGGTTTTTATAGCCCAAACGGAGTCGAAAACACTCGTAAACTACTTTTATATTTGCAACAGCTTTGTTATATTTTTATAAAAGTGCAGAAAATTATTTATAAAAGTTTACAACTTTTATAATTTCTAATTAAATATCTATAGGCTCAAAGATTATGAAAATTTGAAGGTTTAAGTAAAATGTCGTTCCTAACAACTTTGTAGTTTTACACTTTGGCCGAATCAAAATCAAAGGTCCTCAAAATTATAGTTTCAGAATCTGTAGTAAACCCGCAGTTTCACAGCTTTTATAAAAGCTGTGAAATTTATATATATTTTCCGAAATCTTTAAAAACTCATAACTTGCTCGTTTTAACTCTGTTTTGCTTGTTCTTTATATGTATGAAATCGTGACGAGATAATCTATCAAAATAAAATTCCACAGATTTTATAAATATATGTGCCGTCATAGTTTATTCAAACTGTTTTTATAAAATTATTCTTATAACTTTTAATTGTTGAAATCTTGCAAAGCTCATAACTCCTTCGTTTTAATTTCGTTTTTAGTGTTCTTGTTAACATATCAAATCCACATCAAACACGCGAAAATAAAGAAAAACTAGAGAGAGAAAGACTAAAAGGAAAAATGGAAGGCTTTCATAGAAGAGAAAAATGAGAACCAACAGCCTCCTAACATGCTAGGAGGATTGTATTTATACTACAAAGAGTGTGGACTCCTTGTTGGGTCGTTTGGGCCTTAAATGGACTGAACTAATGGGCTTTAGCCCGATACCTAGGCCTAATTAGCTTAAATGAATTCCCGTAAACTACGTTTTTCCTATACAAGGCTCGGGAATATATATTGACCATCACTTTACATAAAAACATGGCTAACAATCTCTCCCTAAGGGGTGGTCATAACACTTATGGCTTCACGTCTTGTGACATCTTGAATCTTGGAGCCTTGTGTTCTTAGGAATTCTTTTGAAGTTCCTTTTGCATGCTTGTGGTCTTGGATCTTGATCTTTGACTTGATATCTCTTATCTAAATCTTGATATCTTGGTCTTTAGCCTGACTTGATCTTGATTCTTGAGATCTTAAATATTTATCCTTGAATCTTATGCCACCTTGCGATCTTGTGTCTTTACCCTCTTGCTCATTGTCTTGAAAGCTTGCTAACAATCTTCCTTAACATTGATCTTTTACTTGATCTGCTTGCAATGTTATCATTGGCATTATTTGAGGAAGTTCTTGTACATCAGAGTTCGCAGAAGACTTTGACACATGTACTTGAGCTTTCATCATGTATTTATCTTTGTTGATGGATCATGAGCATGAGGTCTTGAATCTTGACTCAGCTGAAAAGAGGTTGTAACGCCGTCACTTATACCTGAAATTTGATGTTAGTGATAAAAACAGATATCGATGAATATGGCTTTGTCATTCGTCTTAAGTTCGGTTACATTAACCTCTGGTTTCGTGAGGACCGTTTTACAGTATAAATATTGTACCTGTGATCAGGTAGGTTCAATTTAGAAGAACCTCCTTGATAGGGTTTCCAGCTCAAAGTGTAGATCCTCTAATGCGGTTGCATTAGATTCACCGTACTTGCTTGTTCTCATTACCGAAACGTCTCAAAGCAGACTGCACAATAAGAGTAAATCAGATAGTTACTATCTTTCTGATTGAGTCGTCAATTCCTTTACTGGACCATTATCGATATCCAATTGACACAAGTTTGATTCTTATAGAATCTCGCAAGTCACCTACCACAAAGTTGTTTGATGTTGACTTTGGAAGGATTTCCATCGTCACTGTGAATACTAAGTAGTATCACTCGGATATTCTGGCATAATCACAAGGATAATGCGTAGGACTCTTTGATACCAAATGTTGTATAATGATGTACGACATTTTGTATATTGGAATTTGTGTCCTAGTGAGATTTTTTTATTGATCTTGATGGCTCTAGACTCTATAAGTGCACTTTTGTTATTTGGTGATCGGAGGCTAGAGCGGACTGCCACCTTTTCAATATCAACAATCTCGGAATGAGAAATTTGATAGAAGCGTGTTGTACTCCGTGAGAAATGAAACAAACTTCTTTTGAGAGAAGCCTGAGTAGCTGGGGTGGGTTGTGCTTTGCATCGCTGGGTCCATGATGACTTGTCCTAAATACCAGAATCATCATTGTGATTACCGATAGATTATGCATTGACCCGGTCTCTGCCTAAGGTTGTATGGGGGCTTCTTTCTTTACACCCTTTATCCTTACAATTCTATTTCATTATTTAACCCCTTGTTGGAATTAAAGATAAATTCCACATTTTGATGTAACAATAGAATATACATATATTTAGGATCAATGTGCATAGAAGGAAATAGTGTAGAGACTACTATTGTATTTATAGTATACTTAACATCTTTAAGTATAAATAAGGTATTAGGCCAACATAATGATGTAATCCTCCACACCAAGTCATTTGTATCAATATCAAATGAGAAAAGGTTAAGAAATTCTCTCTCTAAACACACACTAAGTATACCTTGATCTTCACACACTAGTCATCAATCAAGATCTTTTATGATTAATATGTGGTATCAAGAGCCAATGATTGCGGATTAGTGCTTATCTTAGTGTTTGATTGTGTTTGTGAGATCGAGAATTGCTTATTTGTGCTTATTAGCTTATTTTTTGCTTATTTCGTATGCTTATTGCTTATTTAGAAGCTTATTCGTGCTGATTTTGTGCTAAATCTGGGATACATGCTTATTTGAAAGTCGATTTGGTTTATTTGTGCTTATTCGGATCTTATTGCGTTTTCAGTTAGCTTAATTCGTTAGCTTATTGCTCATTCAGAGTGCTTATTCAGTTTATTAAGTTTTTTCGTCCAGATTATGCTAATTGCTTAATTCATGTGCTGATTGCTTATTCTCTTAGCTTATTAGGACGTTTTCAGCTTTTTCAAGTGTTTATTGAGACGACATACCTGCTTATTAGTTTTTAGAGCTTATTCAGTCATTTCGAGCTTATTCAGTCGTGCTTATCAATCGAAACTTCTTATTAAAGATCTGAATAGTCAAATCTGCTTATTTTGTGCTTAATTCGTTGCTTAAATGATTTAGATCTGCTTATTTTCGCTTAAAAATAGCTTATTTTTTGGATCTATAAACAGATTTGTAACTGATTCTGTAGCTGATTCTCTAACTGATTCTATAACTTGATTCTGTAACTGATTCTATAACTAGTTTTTTTTAAAGTTTTTTTGGTTTTTTTTGTCAAAAATGCGTTTTTGGGTATAAACGGGTTATTGTTCACGCGCTTTCAGTTCACGCGTTTTTCAGTTTGGTCAAAACGCGTTTTCTAGAAAAATACACATTACAAGGTATATAGGGCGATTTATACCAATATAGAGGGCGATTTATACAAGTATAAAGCGTGATTTTTACCAGGCATAGAGGGCGATTTATACCAAGTGAATTCGGCGATTTATACCAAGTGTATACGGCGATTTATACCAAATACATAAGCCGAACTATACCTCGTTTAACCCAAATCAAAACAGAAAAGTAGAAGAGCTAAGAGTAATTGATTCAAGTCATAACAACAATCATAAACAGAAATAGATAAAAAAAACAAGATCTCGGTTTAGGGTTTGTTTGGTATCAACTTGTGACACTCAAAGATCTATACAGATCTACAAGAAAACGAAAAACCCCACTTCATCATAGATCTGACTGTTTCGATTCATAAATAAAAAAACATGAAAGAAGAACAAAAAATATAACAATCAAAGATCTCAGTTTGGATTTGTCGCGTATCTTCTTTGAGATACAAAGATCTATCAAGATCTCAAAACGAAAACCCATTCATCATTGATCTCTTTTGAAGCTTAACTTCTTTTCGATTTTCGAAACACATCAAGAAAAAACCAAGAACAAAAGTGTTCAAGCCCTCTCCTTTGTTTCGGTATTAAAAAAAACCTCGCTAAATCAGAAAGAACAAACCTTCAAAATAATGATAACACGTGTTTGAGTTTAAGGTGGTACAAGCTACGAAATTTATTTGATATTAAAGGGATCTCGTGATGTTTTATTTTCTTAAAAACAAAAGGGTGTTGTCTTTTATTAAGAACTAGGATTGGAAGAGTTTATTTGTCTAAGTTTTGAGATTGAAACAAAGGGAGGCGTGTTAATTTTTGTTGAGAAGTGTATGTTGTGTTTATGTCTGCGTTTTTCTAAATGAAAGAGTGACTAGGGTTGTGAGTTAGTAGTCATTATATAGTGTCATAATATTAGGGTTATATCTTTTGCGCTGAAATTCTGTTTAAACTACTTGGTCCATCCGAATTTAACAAAGAATTGTATTGTTGGGCTGTGTTTTTAGTCTTGGGCTAATTTGGTTATATCTGTAAAAGGCTTGAATTCACATTCACTCGTACTCTCATAGTCATACAAAATTTTGGTTTGAAAAATTGTTGTTGTGCTTAAATGGTTTGATATAATATTTTTTTTACGATTTTAATTGTGGGTCGATAATTCGTAATTGATTGATATTTTATGTTAAATTTTTAGAGATTATTTTTGTTAGTCTACGATATTTTACTTGCGAATTAAATAATTTTTGTTTGCGGAATATTAGTTAGTTTGTGGTGATTAATTGAGCAAGCTTGTCGGGATTATTCGTTGAGTATTAGGATATTTGTTCGAGACAAGATGAGTCGAGACATGATTACGGTTGGTTCGACAATGAGGATTCCATTATTGTATTGGGGTGAATATTCTCAATGGAATGAACGGTTTATGAACTATTTTGAAGAGCAAACGGATGGGGAAGCAATGATAAATTCTATTAAGAATGGTGAACACCCATTGCCTGTTGTTGCTTAAGTCTCACTTGCTGGAACCGCACCGAATGCACCTCCTACTCTTAAAGATCCTAAATTTTGTACTGCTGAAGAGTTAAAGACTCGAAAGATTGATCGTCTTGCAAGATCTCTTTTGATTCAAGGACTTCCAAATGACATTTATTCTCTCATTGATAGCAACAATACCGCTAAAGATTTATGGGATGCTCTTGAAAGGCATATGCGTGGTTTTGAGTATGGTGAACAAGATAGGAAAGCTACAATTTTATATGAGTATGAGACTTTCAGAGCTACTGAAGGAGAACAATTGCTTGATACTTATCTTCGTTACTTACAAGTGATTAATGATTTGAAGAAGTGTGGTTATAAGAAAGATAATTGTGAGTTGAATTACAAGTTCTTAAGCAATCTGCAACCAGAATGGAAACAGTATGGTACACTGATGAGGCAAACCAAAAACTTAATGGATATCAATATTGATGCTCTTTACAACATTCTGAAGCAAAACCAAGGTGATGTGAATGATGCTATGGGATATAAGAAGAAAGCAGTTATGGTTACTTCAGATCCATTAGCGTTGGTTACTGAGCAAACAAAAGTGAGAAAACGTAGAGAGAAAGTTGTAGTTCAATCGGAGTCTGAAGGAAGTGATGATGAAGATATCAGTGATTTGAAAAAGATTACCGTGTTGTTAGCAAAAGCTTTTAATCGAAAGAAGTATTATGCTAAGCCAACAAACAACAATTTGAGAACTTCTTTAGCTTCTTCTTCAACAAACAAGAAACCAGAGTACGTGAAGTCACATGAAAAGAAAGAGGATAAGAAAGCCGATGAGAAGAAACGGGATATGAGCAAGGTTAAGTGCTATAATTGCAAGAAGGAAGGATATTTTGCCAAAGACTGCAAGAAAGCAAAGGTCAAAGACTACAACTACTACAAGACAAAGATGTTGCTAGCTAAGAAAGACGGTGATGAACAAGTGCTTCTTGCTGAGGATCAAGCTTGGATGGAGTCAAGTAGTGATTCAGATCAGGAGATTAATGCGAATATGGTCTTCATAGCTAAAATGGAAAAGGTTCTTTCGGATTCAGAGGAAAGTTCGTCATCTGCTGAAGAAACCATTGCTGAGGTATCTTATTACTCCTCTGATTCTGAAAGTGAATTTGAATATGGAACTTCAGAGTATTATGATAACTCTACTAATTATGGTTTATTTGTGGACAATGATAATGATCAAGAAATTTTTCATGATGCAATTGAATCTGCTAGTGAAAATTTTAACGAAAATCACATTGTATCTCAAAAAGATCATGATGAGTCAGAAGTTGATCATAATGGTTCTAAAGAAAAGGATTATTTAGTTGATAAATTGATTAAGAAGTATAACCAAAGATTGCTAAATGTCAGAAACGTATTGAGAAAGCAAATCCACAAAGCAAAGATTTAGAAAATCAAAATAAGGATTTACAAGATAAATATGATGTTTTGAAGAATAAACTAAACATTTTTGAGGAGAAAAACAATGAATTTAATGAACAAATAAAAGTGTTAAAAACGTGTGTAGTATTAAAAATTTTGTCTAGTGTAGTATTTTTTTTAAAAGTGATATTTTTATATATCTAAAAAAAAGTAATGAGTTTTTGATATTATTTTTGGTCTACGGTTTTATTTGAGGATTAAACAATTTTCGTTTGCGGGATATTATTTTGTGGTGATTCATTGAGCGAGTTGAAATTTTCGTGGGATTTTAGAAACGAGTTGGGTGAGTTAGAGTTGATTAATCGAGTGTATCGGATTCGTTCATCATGTATATGAGTAGTTGGGATAAGTTGAGTCTCGAATCGTATAAAGCAAAGTGTGAAAAACTCGAAAACGAAAACGAATATATGATCACTTTTTCTTCGCTTTATGATAATGACAGGCAATATACTAAAAAGATTAATGAACAAGAGGATTTAATTGGCATGATGAGTGATCAATTAGCTGAGGAGAAAAACACAATTAAGATTAAACAAACGATAATTTTAGAGCTAAAAGAGTGTCTACGTAAAAAGATTCCGAAAATGAACATCTGAAGTCAAAGATTGTTGATTTTACAACGGTTCAAAATCTTCGAGCGAAAGTTAAGGAACTTCAGAGTGAAAATGAACATTCAAAGTCAAAAGTCGCTGATTGTACAATGTGTCAAAATCTTCAAGTGCGAGTTGAGGAACTTAAGAGTGTAAATGAAAGTTTGAATTTATCGGTTGAAGAGCTATCAAAGGCACGTGCACTTGCAAAAGAAACTTTGAGAGAAAGAGATGAATTGATTTCTCGTCAGTGTAAGAAAATGCGATTGTTGGAAGAACAATATGAGCCATTTTATGAGGTACAATCTGAGTTTGATTCAGAAATAGTTCATGACACACACGATAACTCAAAAAAGGATGTTATTTTGAGTTTGCAAACACAATTAAAAGAAACTGCAGAATTAGTTGTACGTTTTTTAGATGAAAAATATTATGCTTTAAAAGAATCTAGGAGCTTAAAAGTTGAAATAAAAAGTTTGCAAACTGAAAATAAAGTTTTAAAATCAAGAGAATCTGAGTTGTCAGAAAAGATTGATCAAATGAAATATCAAGTTTCGAAACTTTCAGAGAAACTTCAGATTTCAGATCAAGAGATGAAACAACAAATCATTCTTTTTGAAGAATATAAACAAATGTTTTTGGCTAAAAATGAATTTCTGGAAAAAGTTTCTTATTCGGTTTAAAAAGAGTATAATGATTTGTTGGCTTCCAATGATGTTTTGAAGCAAAGACTTGAAACAAAGTTTAAGTTTTCAAAACATGATACTTCTCTTGAGAAAATGATTGAAATGATCAAGAAAGAATATGAATCAAACATTTCAAAGATTTCCATTGCAAGTTCAACGTTTGAGACTAAGAATTTGGCACTTGTAAAGGAAATGGGGGATAAAGTGAAATGTTTTGATGAAGAGAAAAAGGTGTTTGAGACTAAGATTTCAAAGTTGAAAAAAGTTTTAGCACAACTTGTCAAAGATTTTGATGATGTCAAAACAGAGCTTTCAAAAAGAACTGATAAATTTAAGACGTATTTTGCTAATCTTGAAAAACAAAATGCTTTATTAAAATCACAGTTGACATCTCAAAATTACACTTCGTTGCAAAAAGAAAACAATGATTTGAGAACATCGTAAAATGTGTTGAAAGAGAAACATGAAACTTCTTGTGAAAAACTTGAAAAAGAGAACGATGATTTGAAAATGCATTACAAAAGATTGTTTGATTCAATAAAACAGAAAAAGGTTGTTTCTCAAGTTTTCACAAAATCAATTCCAAAAGTAAATGTTTCAGAAAAGATTTACACGGGTAAATATTCAAAACCGATTTCGAAGAAGGTTTCTCAATTTACTACTTATTCTTTGCAAAAAGATAGGAAGTATTTAAAGAAACAACATTTATTCGAAACATTTACTTCTCAAAATCATGTGAAAAAAGAAAGTTCAAAACAAGCGTGGAAAAGAAAGGAAAACTTTTCCGAACCGTTCAAGTATTCAAGAAGTGAAATGTTTTCGATGCGTAAACAAGATGATTCAGTTTTAAAAAGGGTGAAAGATGTAAGGTTTCCATTCATTTCGAAAAGAATTTTTCAAAACGAAACATCGAGTTTCAACAATAAATGGAAATCTTCGTCTTCCTCAAAGGTTAAAACATCGAATGAAACACCGAGTTTCAAAACAGTGTTGACACCTTTGAGAAGTTTTAAAACTCCTAATGAAACATCAAGATTTTATAAGTCAAAATGGACAAATGAGAAGAGTTTTAAATCACCGTTGGTTCCAAGAAAGCTATTTCAAAATAAAACAACGGGTTTCAATTCTCCTTGGAATTCAACTTCTGTGCATCAAATTGATGCAATTTATATTTGGTTCTCCAAATATGGTAAACTCGTTAGCAATGTGCTTAAGTGGGTACCAAAAGTTGTTTAACTTGATAGAAAATTAAAAAAAAGAGATTTTTTTCTGTTATAAAATTTTTAGAAAATACAAAAAGTTTTTTCTTTTATCAAATTTTAGAAAAATACAAAAAGATTTTTTATATGAAATTTTAGAAAAATACAAAAAGATTTTTTTATATATAAAATTTCAGAAAAGAAAAAAAAAGATTTTCTTTTTTTACCAAATTTTATAGAAAATACAAAAAGATTTTTGGTTTCTATAATGGCTTTCATACATATTCGGTATGAAACCCGAGCTTCATTTGATGGCTTGTGTACATGTCAGTACATAACCCGTGCTTTAAAGAAAAGAAAGTGTACGCATAAGTGTATTTATCTTTGAAAAAGAAGAGAAGTCTTCTTTGACTTGAGTCATTGATACATATTTTTCAAAATCTTTATGTGGTACTTAAAAGATTAAATCAAGATATTTAAAAGTCAATGATCTCAAGTTGATGAGTTACAATCGATTCGGATTTTTAAAATGTGGTACTTTAAAGATAAAATCAATTTTAAAGGTCTTCAAATCGATGTAATTTTGTTTGAAAAGTGTCTAAAGAAATAAAGGACTCAGAAGTGCAAAGTATAACACCCCGTGTTTTCAGGTCATGTCACGACTTCAATTATCCCATCATTTCTTATTTATAGGATTATACATGTTTACTTTTCTTACTTAACTCTAGTAACATTTTTCTCTACGACTTATCTAACCATAAGCGTGTGTATGTTATCCGTTCACTGTAAATAAGCTTTTATCTCTAATAGGTAAACAAAAATCAAGTCTTATACTTCTTCTTTTTTTATACATACAACAAAATTCCTTAAACTATAAATCTAATGCAAGAAACTAATATATACTCCTAAAAACTAGACATAAATCTCGTGTACTAATTCCCAACTCCTCAAACCAGTAACCTCCTAATAAGATAAGATTCTACAAGAATCCATCCCTAATATAACTCTTTTACCCAACGAATAAAGCCCAACGTCCCCTTTTATAAATCCCTAAGAACTCTCGTGATATATTGGCTATTCTTTTATTGTTTCTGCTTCCCACGCAAACCACAGTACTCACCTTTTAAACACTATGCCTTGACCTTGTCAAACCCCAAAAAGTCCTTTGCCATATATGAGTAAACACACAAACGTGATATCAAAGGAGGACACTAGGCAAGCATAACCATGTGAGTATAAATGGCCCTTTACCTGCTTCTTGCAAACACAGAGAACAACACAACCCCAGTTAACATCATGCTCTCCTTACCTTGGTTTTCTTTGACCTTCTATCCTTCGATTCATATACAACACACACAACCCTTACACCTCCATTTTCTTCACAAACCCTAAAAACCCTAAAACTCCAAGAAACCCTAATTAGGTTTCTTTGGGTTCATCTTTCTTACGAGTCGACCACACCAAGACAAGCGAGCAGCGGTCGTGTTTGGTTCATAAGGGGTGCAATAGTCGAGTTTATTATTGGTTTGGGTGTTTGGTTCGTGTATACGTAAGGGGTAAAAAGATTCGTGCGTTCATCACTCTCTTTGGGCCAAGTTCTTTCGCGTCTCTGCGTTTTGTGAGCTATCACTCCTTATTATTTATCTTTAATATGCAATATATATGTCATTAGTAGTGTGCTTGAAATTTGTTAAGAAACAAAACCCACTTTTATTACCTTCTGATGTATAACGAAATAATGAGTGAAACCCCATAAAACTGTGAAGTGACTAATGAAACATGAGCCATGGTTATGCGAGGGTAATGGGTCTAGCATGTCAACCATTTGTAGCTTAGACTCGTTGGTTAAATTGTATCATAGTTGAGCCAGTGGAGAACGCAGTACAATAGCTCACACGAGAAGCTTTGAGTGTATAATTCGACCCTAGTTGAGCATAAAAGCGAACCTTAATTATTTTCGTAAATAGAACATGTAGTAATTATTTTGCCCCTGGAATCACTGGTTTTCGTCAAGAAATGAAGAAGATAGAAAGTCTCAAAGCTAGGCGTGAAAACTGTCATTTTTCCACTATTCTGTAAACGACCAGCGAGACGTTTTCCTCGAATTATTATGACATTATTTAGGAATAAAACCAGTCCTTTTCGTTTAGTAACCAACTTTCAATTTGCATATGAAGTTGGTTGTCCGTCACATGTGTTGACAATATGTCGAACACCTGGTGTGCAAATGGTCTCAAATCCTGCTGCGAGAACACCTTACCCTTCGACCATTTTGACCCCGTTAACGACCCCCGACACACTCAACCTATAAAAGATGAATTATAGTCCACCTGGCCTAGTTTACAACGGTACCTTTATCTCGTCCTAACGTTGAGTAACGAGGTCGCAAACTGAGACCAAAACACTGACCTCGCAGTCAGCACATGCTGGAATAAAACTCAATTATTTCTCTAAGTCTGAAAATTGTCAAACCTTGCGACACGCACACCTTAGTCAGTTTTGATACCCATTAAACGCCTTCGTAAGTACAAACTCTTTAAAAGACGAATGTTATAAATGACACTGGCAGAGATGGTCCAAATGTATTTTTAGTTTTCATTACCGTTAATTAATGAATCTATAATTTCATTGTAAAACTCCAAGTCGTCAAATAATAAAACTTAGTAAAATTTCACTTATTCGATTTGTTAAATGTCACTATTTCGTCTAATTATTTAACACACTTAGAGACCAAATCAAGGGCTGGCCTAAACTAACATTTTAAAGTATATGTGACCTAGTTTCCAAAAACTCCAATATCATTTTTGAAAGCATGACCAATAATTGACACTTTACATGAGATTTACTTTCAAACATCATTATTTTAAAATGGAGCTCAAGCGCACACTAGGGACGAGATTGCAAGTATTTAGTTTTATATTTTCTGCTTAGTAAATATGTATTATTTTTACTTAGGTTGTGGATAAAGTCTTTTGCTTCATTTTTCGTGCCGCTACCTTGCTATTCCGTTATCATTGCTTGATGTGAGTTTATAGTCCCCATCTTACACTTTTTAATCATTTATCAAATCTTCAGGATGACATCATGTTTGTTTTACAAAATGGATGCAAGTATATTTTAAATTCAAATATTACGAGAATATTACGAGTTTGCCTAAGTAGCTATAACCCACTATGCCCATCATCATGAACTATTAATTACTGGATTGTAAGCGCGAATGTTATGAATAGATCTATTTGGGATTAACATCCATGTAGGTCGGCAAAGTACACTTGACTTGTGTACGGTGTGGCCGGAAACGACAAATGTATACCATTTGGACTCATAGATGTGACGGGTTAAACATCTACATGGGCACCATCATTTATATGTATTTGATATACATACATTGTTTAGATTCAGTGTCATGAGCTTAGTGCATATCGTAATACATTTTGTGATATTGTATTCGTTGCTTTATTACAGGGAAATCTTGCTATCCGCTTCATTTAATTTATAAACCTATAAATTCACCAACATTATTGTTGACAGTTTAAACATGTTTTCTCAGGTCAATAAGGTGCAAGTCATGGGTACATTGGGTGGTCGTCTTTTGAAGTCATATCGCTATAAAGATTTACGTGCATTACATTTTGGGATATTATTATGTTGTGAAATCTTTACTTTTTCAAGTTGAACAAGTTAAGCCTATGGGCTTTTGTATGTTTCCCATGCTTAAGCTTCCATCACCTCAACCATGTCTCTTTTTCTTACACACTCTTCAACCTAATGCATTGTTTAATCACAAAGTCATACCTTGTCTCCTCTTTGACCCTATTTAGGGGTGTTACAGATTGGTATCTAGAGCCAAGGTTATAGAGAACCAGGTCAAATGTTTTTTTTACTTGGTCTATAACCGTTTTTCAAACATTGCGTCATTCAAAAGTTTTCAAGGGACATACATACATTACTTATTTGCATCTGGTATACATGCTTATGTGTCATGCTCTATTTTAGCATTAGTTGATTATACTAAGTGCTTACATAGGTTATATACATGTTAATATTACTTTACGTATATTACTGATGGTCTTATATAATATACTTATACAAGTTTATATTATGGTTACAGATTAGCCATGTCATCAGATAACGCATCGTCTGCAGTCACCTATACATCCATATCCTCTGATTCGAATGGACTATCATAGGACATTCCACTTGTGAATGCCGGCGAGCTTCCGGAGATGGACCCCTACGAGGAGGTTGCCCAACAAGGGCAGGCACCACCACTGTCACCTGCTTATGTACCTGACCCCATGGAGTTGGACGAGCATGTACCGGTATACGTTCTGGAGCCAGAGCACCCAGAGTACCATGTACCATCAGATGATGACATTCAGGTCGAGGATCAGCCTTATGCTGAGGACGCTTCACTGGCTGCTGAGTCACCTGGATACATTGCTGACTCAGATTCGATGGAGGAGGATACTGACGAGGATTCTATTGATTATCCAGATGAGCCCGAGGATGGCGAGGAGGATGACGATGAGGATCCTAAGGAGGATCCCAATGAGGAGCATGAGCCTGAGGATGATGATACTAAGGAGGAGGAGCCCTCTAAGGGTTCCGATGAGACTGAACCATTCGAGGAGGACGAGACCGCTGTCACACCACCACCACCTAGACACCGTGGAGCGAGGATATCTGTCAAACCTCAGACACCCATGGCCGCTTCTACCTAGGCACTTATTGATGCATTTGCTGCTGGATCACCTTTATTTCCACTACCACCCACCAGCCCTGCCTATGATCAGGCACCAATAGGTCATAGGAAATCCATGATCCGTATGAGAGATGACATCCTCGAGGAGGACATGCCACCTCGGAGGAGATTTGTACTTACTGTTCCCCCACCTGGGTGTGATGTAGTAGAGAGTTATGCTGCTGCTGCTAGAGCACTTAGAGGTCAGTATGATTTTGATGATACTATTGTGGCATGACAGGGTTTGATTTGTAGTCCTGTTCATGATGCGTGGACTATTGCTAGAGATGCTGACAGAGCAGAGGATGTTGGTTATGTTAGAGCTTTACAGGCTTCTAAGCATAGGATGATGACTTCCATTGAGGAAGTCAACTTGAGGGTCAGCTACCAGGCACAGGTTCGCAGGCGAGAGAGTGAGGATTTCTATACACCGCTGCATGACGCTCGGACTGACTGCGGAGACATTAGACTCGAGATTGATGTAATGAGAGGCCAGAGGACTGCTTACAAGACAGAGTTGCATGAGGTACGCCAGGCTTACCTTAGTTTCGAGGCTTGGAACAGGGCATTATTGGCGCGACCTAAGACACTGGAGACTCACACGAGTTGTATGGAGTGGCAGCGCCAGAGAGCTAAGGATGATGCAGTCAAACAGATGATGCGTATCCATGTACTAGAGGCTAGAGCTCAGATTGATACGGTGGAGGACACCGATAGTAGCTGTTAGTTGTACTTTTCATTTCTAGCTATCTTGTATAGTCTATTAAGTTTTATGGGTAACTCCCAGCTAATAGACTCGAGGACCGTATTTTCATTTTCTGTACTAGATCATTAGTGGTCATTTGGTATTCAAACAAATCATGTATGATTCGACATTATGTTATGAAATGTTGATGTTTTATGTTATGAGTGACATCATTTGTTATTTATTCATTCTCCATTGTGTTGTGGTGTAGTTATTATTATCATACCCATTTGAATCGACATTGTGATTATATCTCACGTACATTGTATTCTTGAGATTAGTAGAATCATGCCTGTAACAAGACAAGGAACAAACGATGCCATAATTCCAGAATCCATTCAAGCTATGATCAATCGGGCAATCCAAAGAAACTCTACCCATACTCAGGATGATGCAAGCCACAGTTCAGGTGGAGGAATCAGAAGGCCTGTGCAACCTGCACGTGTCTGTTCCTACACCGATTTCATGAAATGCTAACCCTTAAACTTCAAGGGAACTGAAGGCGTTGTTGGCTTGTCTCAATGGCTCGAAAAGATGGAATCAATATTTCACATTAGTGGTTGTGCCATTGACAATCAAGTGAAGTTCGCTACCTGCACTTTGCTAGGTGCTGCACTAACCTGGTGGAATGGCCATGTGAGAAACTTAGGTCATGATGCTGCCTATGCTATGACTTGGGGAACTCTCAAGAAGAAGTTGACGGACAAATATTATCCAAAGGTAAAATCAAGAAACTTGAAATTGAACTGTGGAATCTTAGGGTCAGGGAAACGATGTTGCAGCCTATACGCAGCGTTTTCGAGAACTAGCCTTGATGTGCACCAAATTTCTTGCTGATGAGACCGAAAAGGTTGACAAGTACATCAGTGGACTTCCTGATAACATTCATGGGAATGTCATGTCTGTAAGACCCAAAACTCTTGATGATGCTATCGAGTTGGCCAAAGACTTGATGGATCAGAAACTACGCACTTATGCAGAAAGGCAGAATGACAACAAAAGGAAGGCTGATGATTTATCAAGAAACAATCAACAACCCCATAAGAAGCAAAATGTAGCTAGGGCATACACTGTTGGCCCTGGTGAAAAGAAGGCTTATACTGAAAATCTACCTCTATGCACCAAGTGTAATTACCACCACACCGGGCAATGTGCACCCAAGTGTGGAAACTGCAAGAGGTATGGTCATGCTACCAATGATTGTCGGGTCAATACCAACAACAACAAGAAGAAGAATCAAAAGGCATGAACATGCTATGAATGTGGTAACACTGGACGCATAAAGAAGAATTGCCCAAAATTGAAGAACCGTGGGAATGGCAACGGAAATGGCACAGCTCAAGGAAGAGCTTATGCTTTGGGAGGAAGAGATGCTAGCCCGGACTCTAACGTCATCACGGGTACGTTTCTCCTCAACAACCGTTATGCTACAATTTTGTTTGATACTGGTGCGGATAGGAGCTTTGTATCTAATACCTTTAGTGCCTTGATTAACATTACCCCCACTACATTAGAAAGTCATTATGATGTAGAATTAGCCGATGGGAAAATCATAGGAGTTAACACCATAATTCGTGGTTGCACTCTAAACTTCATGAACCACCCTTTCAACATTGACTTGATGCCGGTCCCACTCGGTAGTTTTGACGTCATTATTGGGATGATCATCTATGACGAGAAGATTGTACGTGTTCCATCCGGAAGAGAGATATTAATTTTTCAAGACAATGGGAACAGCCAAAGGGAAGAATCCCGACTAAATATCATTTCGTGCACTAAAGCACAAGAATATTTGTCAAAGGGATGTGATATCTTTTTGGCACACATTACCACGAAGGAAGCCAAAGACAAGTCAGAGGGAAAGCGACTTGAGGACGTGCCGATTGTCAGAGACTTCCCTGAAGTTTTTCCTGAAGATTTGTCGGGTATTCCACCAGCTCAACAAGTAGAGTTCCAAATTGATTTGGTACCAGGTGCTGCACCTGTAGCATGGGCGCCTTATCAGTTGCACCATCAGAAATGAAAGAACTAGCGGAGCAACTTCAAGAACTATCCGACAAAGGATTTATAAGACCCAGCTCTTCACCCTGGGGAGCTCCGGTCTTGTTCGTTAAGAAGAAAGACGGATCATTTTGCATGTGCATCGATTGTCGTAAACTGAACAAGTTAACGGTGAAGAACCGTTATCCACTTCCTAGAATTGATGACTTGTTCGATCAACTTCAAGGGTCGAGTGTCTACTCGAAAATCGACTTACGATCGGGTTACCATCAGTTGAGAGTTCGCAAAGAAGACATCTTCAAGACCGCGTTTAGGACGCGTTACGGGAATTATGAATTTCAAGTAATGCCTTTTGGTTTGACAAATGCACCGGCGGTATTTATGGACCTCATGAATCGGGTGTGCAAATCTTATTTGGATAAGTTTGTGATTGTCTTTATCGATGATATACTAATTTATTCAAAGAACAAGGAAGAGCATGAAGAGCATCTCAAATTAATTTTGGAGTTGCTTAAGAAAGAGGAGTTGTACGCAAAATTTTCCAAGTGTGAATTTTGGATTCCAAAAGTACAGTTTCTCGAACACGTGATTGATAGCAAAGACATTCACGTGGATCCAGCAAAGATCGAATCAATTAAAGATTAGGCGTTCTCTCTAAGATCCGGACAGGATCCCGCTCAATTTTTAGGACTTGCGTTTTATACCGATGAGTCATGAAGGTTTCTCCAAGATAGCGAAGTCAATGACTAAGCTAACTCAGAAGAATGTGAAGTTTGACTGGGGAGAAAAGGAGGAAGCCGCATTTCAATTGATTAAACAAAAGCTGTGTAGCGCACCTATTTTGGCCTTGCCTAAAGGATCAGAAAACTTCATTGTTTATTGTGATGCATCGCATAAGGGTTTGGGTGTCGTGCTTATGCAAAACAAGAAAGTTATAGCCTATGCTTCTCGACAACTGAAGATCCATGAGAAAAACTATACAACTTATGATCTGGAACTTGGAGCTGTGGTGTTCGCTCTTAAGATGTGGAGACATTACTTATACGGAACAAGGTGCTCCATATTTACAAACCACAAGAGTTTACAACATATTCTTGATCAAAAAGAGTTAAACATGAAGGTGAAAAAAAAACCCATCTATTCTCTCTAAACATGGCGACTTTCTGCTCCCTATCTCTTGATCGATCTTTCTTGGCCTGTTTGCTCATCATTCACTAAATAACGTTTGATTATTGTGGTTTAATCTTGTTTTGTGTACTCATATTTTCTGATTCAGATTCGACGTGATATTTAGATTAGGGTTTCGTCAACCTTTTTTCTAATTGATCACCATTCATCTGTTATTGGTTTATTTGGGTGTACTAATACTTGGATTCCATTTTAATTGAATTTTATTTGGTTCGACATGTTCATTAGGCTTTGATTTGTTTTTGATTTTTTAGGGTTCATAAGTCGATGTTTTAGGGTTTTTTTTGGTGCTGTCGGTTTGTTTTATATATTTAATTGGTGTTCCCTTCATGGAAGCAGATTAGAGAGTCCCTATTGGTGTATCGATTCCTTATAATTTAGGGTTTCGTTTTTTTGCTGATTAGGGTTTCGTTTGTTTGGTTTTTGCTGTTGCGTGTGCTTGTGGTTTTGGTGTAGAGAGATGGTTAATAATAAAGATCCTTCTATTGAGGAGGATTCGACATCGTTATACAAGTCTGTTAAAGCGAATATTATTGCTTCCAAGGTGGTGAATATTGATGGTAAGTTTTTACCCAGGCGTTTTACTACTTATCAAGAACCATTAAAGGATGCTAGTTCGTCTAAGGACTCTAATCAGTCTAAGGAATCTGTTCCTATTCAGCCGCATGTCAAGCCTTCTTTTGCTTCTGTTGTGCATGATAAACCATTAAAAAAGATTGTTAAGATCAAGGAGATGCGAAGTGAGGAAAGGGTGGATGGTGCTACTGTTGCGATTCCATTGGAAGCTATTCAAGAGGTTAATGAGCGCTTTACTAATACATTATATGGTTACTTCATCGGTAACAGGTTAGCGTTTCCTCTTGTTGAAAACTATGTCAAAAATACATGGGCCAAGTATGGATTAAAGCGCATTCAAATGCATGAGGAGTTTTTTCTCTTCCAATTCAATACTCGTGAGGGAATGGAGAGTGTGATGGAGAATGGACCTTGGTTAATTCGCCTCGTGCCTCTAATTCTAAATGAGTGGACACCTAATACGATTTTGAAGAAGGATGAGATTAAATGTGCTCCGGTATGGGTGAAGATGCATCATGTACCTATTGTGGCGTATTCTGAGGTTGGTCTTAGCCTTATTACTACACAAATTGGGAAACCAATAATGCTAGATTCTTACACTAGCAACATGTGTTTGAATTCATGGGGTAGGAGTACTTATGCTAGGGCGTTGATTGAGATATCGGCTGATGTGGAACTTCAAAAATCCATGGTCATTGCTATTCCTTTGTCGAATAAGGAAGGGCATACCTTTGCTACTATTGATATTGAATATGAGTGGACGCCTCCTAGATGTGCGACTTGTAAGGTATTTGATCATGTGAATGAGAAATGCCCTAAATTACCAACAGCTAAGGAGGTGGACGATGGGTTTATTGAGGTAAAAAAGAAGAAGGCTAAGGCGAAGCAATCTGCTAAGCGACAAGTAGAAGGTGTACGTTTGTCTAAACCAGCTCTTAATCTGCAATATCGACGTGTCGACAAAGGTGAATCATCTAAAAATAAAGCTCCTATCACTAATTTGGAGGGTGAGAAGGAGACTAGTAATGTTGGTGTAGGAGAATCAACTGGTGGGGCTGCTAAACCATCGAATGTGAAGTCAATCAGTATGTCTAATTCATTTAGCATTCTATCAGAGGAGGATCCTTAGAATCAGAATGATAACAATGAAGAGATAAGGGACACGAGTGAGCTTAACATTATCAATGAGAGTGACAGCGAGGATGCTGACGAGTATATTACCATGCATGGAGGCGTGATAGGTCAGGGGGAAAGCACTCCCTTAAACGATGTTTCCTCATGATTCATGTTGCTTCTTGGAATATTAGGGGAATAAACCTTTCCCCTAAACAAAATAAGGTTCGACAGGTGATCTTTGAAAATAATTTACGTTTCTTTTCCTTTTAATGTGTGCTATTCTTGAATCGATGTGGCGGAAAGTAACTTAGAGAATGTGTAAGTTTGTGTATATACCATTTGGGATTGGGTTTATAATGCGATGACGAGTACTAAAGGAACGCGAATTATTGTTGGCTGGAATCGGAATGATGTTGATATTAAGGTTATTCACCAAGAATCTCAAGCTGTTCATACACGTATTTGGTTGAAGGTGGAGCGCAAGGAGTTATTCTTCTCTTTCATATATGCCCATAATAGATACATCCATAGGCGATCACTGTGGAATGGTCTTTGCCTTCATTATAATTACATTCGCAACAGACCTTGGTGTCTTCTTGGTGACTTTAATGCTTCTCTCTTTATTGGTGATACTTCTACGGGATCATCGGCGTTAGATATTGCCATGAGGGAGTTTAAAGAGTGTGTTGATCACATTGAAGTTGTGGATGTTCAAAGTACGGGGCTGCAATATACATGGAATCAGAAACCAAAAGGCACGGATGGTATTTTAAAGAAGCTTGATTGCGTTATGGCTAATATTGAGTTTCTTGATTCGTTTGTTGGAGCTCATGCTGTTTTTAAGCCGTACCGAATTTCTGACCACTCTCCTTCGGTCCTTTCTATTCCTATGCAGGTTAAAGTTCGTCCAAGGCATTTTAAATTCTTTAATGTGATTACGCTTAATGCTAGGTTCCTTGACGTTGTTTCTGAAGAGTGGGCTAGACATGTTTTTGGTTTTCATATGTTTCAAGTGGTTAGGAAGCTGAAATACCTAAAGAAACCGCTTCGCAAGCTTATGTATGAGAAAGGTAATCTTCATGGCAATGTTATTCGGCTTCGTGCTGAATTGGATCAGTTGTAAACTGATTTGGATAGGGATCCCAGCAATGTGAGCTTGAGAGAAGCGAAAGCGGAGGCTGTTCTTGCGTTTAATGAAGCAATTGTTATTGAAGAAAAGTTTTTGAAACAAAAAGCTAAAATTGCATGGCTTAAGGATGGTGATTCCAATTATGCTTATTTCCACAAGGCAGTAAAAAGTCGTATAAGTCGTAGTCGAATTGATGTGGTTACTGATACTATGGGAGTTGTTTTTCATAATGATGATGTGGCTAAGGCGTTCATTAATCACTATGAAGTTTTTCTTGGTCAACCGGGGATTACTCATGACTTTAATGCTATAAATTTGTTTTCTACGTACTTGACTACAAATGAGGCTCTTGATATGGTTCGTCCTATTAGCAGCCAAGAGATTAAAGAGGCTATGTTTTCAATGGGTAATGACAAATCTCCGGGTCCGGATGGGTTTACTGCTGCGTTCTTTAAAAGTTCGTGGGATATTATTGGCTCGGATGTGTCTAGAGCTGTTCGTGAGTTTTTCATTAATGGGAGGCTGCTAAAAGAATTAAATCACACTATTATTGCTCTAATTCCTAAAGTTAATTCTCCAGCTCGTGTTAATGACTACCGGCCGATATCTTGTTGTAATGTGTTGTTCAAATGCATTAGCAAGATAATTGCTAATCGTATAAAGGAGAGTTTAAAGAGGTTAATCAGCCCAAATCAATCTGCTTTTGTTCCGGGTCGTAGCATTTCGGATAATATTCTTCTCACTCAAGAGATTATGCATAACTACCATTTGGATCGAGGTGTTCCTAGATGTGCGTTTAAAGTGGATATTCAGAAAGCTTATGATACGGTTGATTGGGATTTTCTAAGGAAGGTGTTAATTGGTTTTGGTTTTCATGATCGCATGGTGTCTTGGATTATGGAATGTGTGTCGACTACCTCTTTCTCGATCAACATTAATGGTTCTCTTCATGGTTATTTTAAGGGGAGGAGGGGTCTTCGTCAAGGAGATCCGCTGTCCCCCTATCTTTTTACGCTTGTTATGGAGGTTTTGACTCTCATGCTTCATCGAAGGGTTCGTGAGTCTTCTAACTTCACTTATCATCGGTATTGCTCAAAATTGGATCTTATTAATCTTTGCTTTGCGGATGATTTGTTTTTATTTGCTCATGGTGATGTTAATTCTGCTATGGTAATCAAAGAGGCGTTGGATGAGTTTAAGGATGCTTCGGGCTTAATCCCGAGTATGCCTAAAAGCACGGCTTATTTTTGTAACGTTCTTAATCACACTAAATTGTCTATTCTCCATTTCCTTCCTTTTGAGGAAGGACGTCTTCCGGTTAAATATCTCGGTGTTCCTTTGGTTTCATCTAGATTGATTTTTAGAGATTGTAAGGATTTGATTGAGAAGGTTCAGAATCGGATTAATGATTGGAAAAATAAGTCTCTTTCGATTGCGGGAAGGCTCCAACTTATCCAATCTGTTATGGGATCGATGCATGTCTTTTGGGCTTCGGTTTTTATGCTTCCTTCCCGTGTGTTACTTGATATCGAACAGCTTATGCGTGGTTTTTTATGGTGTCAAGGTAGTATGCGCAAAGGTAATTCTAAAGTCGCTTGGGAAGTTGTATGTCTTCCTAAGGATGAAGGAGGTTTGGGCATTCGTCGTTTGGAGCAGTTTAATAAAGCTCTTATGGTTTCGCATATTTGGAAGCTCCTTTCTCTTAAGGAGTCGTTGTGGGTAAAGTGGATTCATGTATATAAACTAAAAGCTAGAAGTTTTTGGGATATTCCATATCGCGGTAACATGACATGGGGTTGGAGGAAGATTTTACAGCTTAGACCTCTTATTCGGAGCTTTATTTGGTCGTGCATTGGTGATGGTTCTCAAACGTCTATGTGGTTTGATAGGTGGTGTGCTGCTAGTCCTTTATCTAGTATCATATCATCTCGGGACATCTTTAGAGCTGGTTGGAATCTTTCTACCAAGGTACGTGATTTGATTCATGAGGGTAATTGGCATTGGCCGAATGATTGGACCACCAAGTATCCTCTACTTTGTGATATCCCTGTTCCGATGATTAGCAATGAAAAGTGTGACTATTTGGAATGGCGTGATAATGATGGTGTTGGGAAACCTTTCTCGGTCTACCATGTTTGGAATTCTATAAGGCCGAGGGATAATGTAGTGCCTTGGGCTGATTTTGTGTGGTTTCGCAATTGCATTCCCCGTCATGCGTTTAATATGTGGCTTATTATTAAAAAGCGCTTGAAGACACAAGATTCTTTATGTGTTTGGGACGTGGCTGCTGGTCATTCCACGGTGTGTTCGTTGTGCGAGACTCAACCGGATTCGCATGAACACTTGTTTTTTGAGTGTGCTTTTTCTCAACAGATTTGGATGCACTTAAAGAAGTTTGCGGGGCTATCTAATTCAGGTTACACGTTTGATTTTTTTGGACTCTTTATTGCCTGTTGCAAGCGTTTTGTGTTAGAGCTTCTAAGAGTACCTTTGAAAGCTGTTATTGCGGGCTGTTGCGTGTATTTTTTTTCGGAAGAACTAATAGGAGGTTGTTCAAGAACACTAAGCGATCAGCTAAGGATGTCATCGAATGTGTTATGTCTTCCGTTCGAATGAAGCTGTTGTCGTGCCATTTTAAGAAGTCCAAAGATGGGTTGGCCTTTGCTCGTCTTTGGGAGCTCCCTTCCACTTGTTTTAAGTAGCTATGTTTGGTTGTTTATGTTTAATTAGATGGTACTTTCCTATTGGTGCCATTGGTTATGTAATAGGTAGTTAGTCTCATATGGCATGTCATATGAGTAGTGGTTGTTCAAGCGTATTGCTTGAGGTTAATGTGACATTCAGTCACATTCCATTGTACTTAATTGAATTTTTTGGTGTAATATAATTTACCGGGGTCAATAATCCCCTTTACCCAAAAAATCGGTTTAGGGTTTAGGGTTTAGGGTTTAGGGTTTAGGGTTTAGGGTTTAGGGTTTAGGGTTTAGGGTTTAGGGTTTAGGGTTTAGGGTTTAGGGTTTAGGGTTTAGTGTTTAGTGTTTAGGGTTTAGGGTTTAGGGTTTAGGATTTAGGATTTATAGTTTAGGGTTTAGGGTTTAGGGTTTAGGGTTTAGTGTTTAAGGTTTAGGGTTTGGGGTTTAGTGTTTAGGGTTTAGGGTTCAGGTTTTAGGTTTAGGATTTAGGGTTTAGGGTTTAGGGTTTAGGGTTTAGGGTTTAGGGTTTAGGGTTTAGGGTTTAGGGTTTAGTTTCGGCTGTGGTTGTGGTACGATCCTGATATAACCCTAATTTTTAGGGTTCGCATAATGCATATCTTATTAGGGATCGTTTGTTGTTTGTGGATCCCGTGTGGGGTTGTTCGATTATGGAAGTGAAACCTACGAGGGTTTCTGGGGGTGTGGTTCTACCTGTTTGGAGGTGGGTAAGATGGGGAGATTGCAAGTTCTTGGTCGTACATGTACTTGCAAATTATGGATTATTTTGGTTGTGTCGAATCGTGTAGAAGACGTTACATGCTGATTATCTCATCTACATGGTTCGATTGGTTTTTTTTGGGTAAAGGGGACTGACCCCGGTAAAATATATTAAACTCCCAAAGAACCAAAAAGTACAATGGAATGTGGCTGAAAACCACATTAACCTCAAGGTCAAACTTGAATTACCACTATATCATATGGCATGCCATATGAAACTAACTAGCAATTACATCGTCAAAAACTCCAATAAGAAAAAACCACCTAAAAAAACATAAGCAAACTGCATCAGCCATCGACTTTATATAAACACCGAATCAGGCAGATTCTAAAGCCAACAGCACACCATCATTCGACTTCTTAAACTTTCATGAGAGAAGTTTGAGACAGACACAACTCATAATGCAATCAATGACCTGTTTTGCCGTCCTCTTGTTCTTCTTGAAAAGATGCCAGTTCCTCTCTTGCCAAATGTAATAGGCACAAGCTGCGACAACCATCTTGACCATAACACTCTTAGAAGACTTCCTTTTAACTATCGGAATAAGGGAAGCCAAAGTACTAGAAAAAACAGGAACCGAAGTGCTCATCCCAGCATATGTCTTCATGTAATTCCAAACTTGTTGCGAGAATGAACATTCAAAAAAGAGATGTTCATGTGAATCAGGTTGCAAGTCACATAACGGACTCAACATAGATAGAGAACTCGAAATATCCTAACTACAAATCTTGTCTTGAGTTTTCAGTCGTTGTTTGATAATCAGCCAAAGGTTAAAAGCATGGCGTGGAATACACAGCGAGAACCATACAGCGTCACTCCAAATAACTTTATCACTACTAGGCCGAATAGAATTCCATACCATGCTAACTGAAAATGGCTGAACATTACCATTCTCATCACGCCATTCCAACAAATCAGCCCTATTAGTATGGTTAGGCATGCTAATAGAACCAAGAAAAGGATACTTATCGATAAGCTCCTGAGGCCATGACCACGAATTGTTGAGAAAAATATCTTGAG
>BQNB010003486.1:53419-110481 GCA_026074375.1 Tanacetum coccineum | reverse complement strand
CCTAGACAAGACTCGAACATGAGACCTTACCTAGGAGGGTAAAACCTCCATACCATTGGACCAAATGCCCGTTGGTAGTCATAATTAGTGTTTGGTAACATAGCTGTATAGTCATAATTAGTTAGTGGAAACGCTAGTTGCTCATAAATGCTAGCACTACAAGTAGCGTTTAGAAAAAAAGTAGGAATGCTAGTTGCTTGTTTGCAAACAACCATTTTGTGCAAAACACTAACCACTAGTCGGATAGTTGCTAATTGCTTCAAAACGCTTCCTACCAAACATAGGCGGTACCGGAATTGTCATGTTTTTTCCTTATTTTGGAGCTTTTTGAAGCGACTAGCGGTTAGCGTTTTGCACAAAATGCTTGTTTGGAAACAACCAACTAATATGTTCTTAATTTTCTTAATGCTCCAAATCAAAACGCTACTTCGAGTAGCATTTACGAGCAACTAGCGTTTTCAGTTACTAATAACTGTATTTGCTACCAAACACTTTATCAAAACAAACAGCAGACTTCTTGCTACCACTATCTTTGCCAAACATACGAAAAAGCTTTAAGTTGGTACGAGGACCTGAATTATGAATGCTGCTATGATACGTTATCTGATTCATATGCTGTTATCATACAGTTTATAAAATACTTTCTTGCTTTTAATTGCGTGGTGGTGGTGATTTTGAGTCCAAACTCATCTTTTATGCTACATGTGGAGGAAAGGCTAATGATTAGGTGTCACATAGGTAGCTTTTGTCATCCTCAATATACAAGCTCGAACGTCAAGTCTAGTCCCAAAATTATAGTCCACTTGCAAATTCCATTAATCAAAACACTTATAATTTTATTGGTGTCACGGTGTAATCATGCATTTTTTCAAACGGTGTGATTCTTGCCTCGGGATGATAATACTTTTGGTACGGCGGAGTAATACATCAACAACCATACATAATTTTTAGGAAAAGTAGTGGCAAGTTGAGGTTTCACATGAATGTAGTGAAGTGGCTATTTTGCCCAGGCGGGATCGGGTATCGTTGTTGTTGTTGTAGGTACAAGTTCACCGTAGTGATTGGTGGCATTGATGCTGGTTTTCATTGTTAGACTACCCGACCTGGTTTACCATAGACTTCTTCTTGTTGTTCTCTTTGTAATATTATAGGCTCTGTTGTTGGTAATTGAACAAAGAGTTAAATTCGTAATATATTCAACACTGAAAAAAAAAAAGTGATGGCAATTAAACTATAAAATGGGTTGGAAAAGATGCTACCAAGATAACACAGTTCATGTTGGTATGTGGTAGCGCTTTTAGGAGGCGTGTTCAGCATGTTCAAGAGTATTTCTACCCTTCTCCAGAAAAGCTCAGAGATTTTTTTTCGTTTCGTATCTTATACTTTGTGTGTCATATGTCACACTTTTGTTTGTTAACTGTAAACAAGTGATTTTAGAGAACAGAATAAGCGTTCTTATATGACTCGGGAGTCAGGAACATAATCTGTTGGTGATGTACATCACATACCAACAGAACTACTAAATTAAGACAACTCATAACTACTTACATAAGATTCGGCATCTGTATCAAAGTAACTCCGCATCTGATGTCTGCTCTCTGATGATCATAATTCCATATATCAAAATTATCGCCGTCAAATGAGATACATTCTTGTACACGTATCATATTTTTCACTGTTTTCATCTGGATTTCCAAGAGACCATCGAGTAGATAGATTTTCCAGAGAATTGCTGATGTGGATTGTCTTTGAAGAAAGTTGTAGTGTACCAATCTCTATATTAGTTAGGAATTTCTAAAATCTTCCTCGGGATTCTTTGATTGGAAGTGTTGCCATACATGTAAATAAACAATAAATTAATTCAGCTAAAAATGTCAATGGAATGACTGGAAACAGCATGAGCGGACGAAGATTATGTGAATAGGGCAAAGATACGAGCCTTTACTAATTGATAGACTCGCAAATACTACAGCTGTGTTTTAGCCTTAATTAGGGCAATCATGTTATTTCCTTATTTGCAACCGGAATTGTCAGGGTCTCAGTTTGTTTTATGCTTAGTTACTTGTCTGGTTAGAGTATTGAGCATGCTAGAGTATTGGAATGGCAGGTGCCACTTTAAAGGACACCGGCCTTAGTTTTATCTTTTCCTGTTCAGTTCAAATCAATAAATTTCAGCGAGTCTTATTACTAGCATGCGTGTTCCTTTTTGTTTCATGTTCACTGTCTACTTTTTTTTTGGGTAAAGGGTTTTACCCCGGTAAATATGTTCACTGTCTACTTTTCTTTCATGTAATCGTATTTCCTTCTTTTTTAGTAGCATTTATTTGTAACTTTAGTGTACTCGACCTATTTATGCTGTATGATTCATTTTTCTGTCTTGACATACATACAAGTAGTATGAAGTGAAAAAGATGGTACGAAATGTTCTCATTGGCTCATTGCTATTATGATACATGCAGGTCTTGTTGCTAAGTGATGCCCAGAAAGCGTGAATTACTGGAAGTCTCGCTCAAATTGTTCTCAGTTATATTATTTTGCGTCACGTCTATGTAAAAAATGATGTCAAATAAGGTGGATATGTCTGCAACTCTTGAGAAATCACATAAACCCCAAGATTTTGATTTAAAGATTTGGGGATGGTCCGTTATTTCAGTTGTTCCTTGGGCCATCAATGTCAAGGACAAATTCAAAATGCCAACTTTTTTCAACAAAAAGCTCAAGAAACATGCACGGGAATCTAGGTTGCGTAGGCTTTCTGAGCCAACTGTTGGTTATTCCAATGTGCGTTTCAGGCCATATGTTTCCAAGGAACCATGGCATACTGGGGCAAGGGCATTCCTTTCTCAGTTTTTTCCCCGGTATGGGCATTACTGTGGACCAAATTGGTCCAGTGGAAAGGATGGAGGGTCTCTTCTTTGGGACAAGCGGCCTATTGATTGGCTCGACTATTGCTGTTACTGTCATGACATGGGTTACGATACTCATGATCAAGCTGAGCTTCTCAAGGCGGATTTGGCATTCCTTGAGTGCTTGGAGAGGCCTCATATGGCGACGAAAGGGGATATTCATATTGCTCATGTTTATAAGACAATGTGCACATCAGGTTTGTTTAGCCTCCTTTCCTCATATATTTCAGAAACGGTGTACTGTTTGACTTCTTTTTTCGACCGAAGTGACTTTTTCCCAGATTAATAGTTGGGTGTTTGGATTTGCGTTTAAAGTGAATTACCTTACCTGTTTGCCTGATTATCTGGGCAGTTAATCTCGCCGATATCTCGGCGAGATCTCGTCGAGATCTCGGATCTCGGACCTAGAAAAAATCTCGGTTCCAAATCTCGGTGGTAAATATTGGAACCGAAATTCTCGGCGATATTGGACGAGATTTTGCCGAGATTTTGATATCGGATATCGGTGAGATAAAGAAAATCTCGTTTTTGGACTTTTTTTTTTCTTTTTTCTGGCAACCCACATAGTGTTTTGGCAGCCCACTTCTTTTTAAAACCTACTTAAAACAATTACGTTTGACACTTTTGTGCTATGTTTTATGTTTAATCTTTTATGATTTTAATATATATATATTTAATATTCTAGATAATATAAAAACCGATATCTCACCGCGATAACCGTTATTTCAAATCTCGGTGATATTTGAAATCTGACCGAGATAACTGCATAGCTGATTATTGCAGCTTTAAAGTCATAATAATAAGCTTTTTAATATGCTTCTGATAATAATCAGCTTTCCATAATCTGCTTGATGCAGCCTGCAAAAACGCTGCTTATCTAAGAGGAGACTAAAATTACCAATATACCCTTTTTATAGCCTAACACGAGAGACTTTCAGTTTAGTTTAACAAAAGATCTATCCTTTTTCATACCAACGTTCAGTTTTGGTCAATTTATCTGTAGTTCTTGAAGAATTACATTTGTCAAAAACTCGGACTTTTGATATTGCAATACAACTTCAATTATCAGAAGCAAAAATCATCTCCATTAGAAAATATGTTATACTCGATCTGCCTAAATTAATGCAACACTTACTGAACATTTTCAACTCAGAGTTGTATGATGGCTCGTTGGTATTATGAGAAAATATTCATATCACAGATTTTGGTCTATCCATGTTTTAACTCAGAGTTGCGTGTTTTAGACATTTGATCAAATAGTGAAACACTTCCACGAAATTTGGTGCCTTTGATATGGTTACAGAATGTTGTTTCTGTAGTAATGTACGAGTTTTGTGACAATCGCAATGGACAACCGAGTAATCTAACCTAGGAAGTTTCTCAAAAAAAAGAAAGAAATGTCCAGAAATCTTAGACGGGTAGTGAAGTAATTTTCATTTGATGGGATACAGAGTTTGTCCCCTTGAAACCGTAAATAGATTATTGAATTGACCATAGATGAACTTGGATTACCTGTGGAAATGAAATGTCACCGTCCACTTGCTATTTAAACAATGTGACATTAACTCTATTGCAGGTCTGAGGAGCATACTCATACCATACAGGCAGCATTTGGTGAAACTAAAGTCAGGTCAATTATATCTTGGCTTCGGGTGGCTCAGCAGTATGAAATGGAAAGGATGGAACCCGCAGAAGTAGACTAGATAGAGTCGATCTAGTATGTAAGAATTGTGTATATGGTATGTTTGTATAGGTAATATGTATAGAAATGCTGCGACTAAATGTCAAAATCATACCATCTATATTACGTTTATCGTTTGGTTAGTATAAATTAGCAATTCTGTTTTCCGAAAATTCTACTAATGAAAACAATGCATGCTTATAGCCTCATTCTGTGTGTTTAAAAGTCGGTTTCTGCGCTTGTGATAAATTATTTGAAACATGTTGTATTCTTCCAATAATGAAATGTGCCATTGGTCAATTTATCCATCGAGTGACTATAGCTAGTTAATCGTCTCGACTAGAACTGTGAACTTGAACCATAACCAAACCGAGAGTTCAAAACTGTTTTTTTTTTCATCAGTACATTTTATGCTTCTGTGAAAAACCTTTAAAAACTCATATATCAATTGGTGCGACCATAAAATACATTATGAGAAACAATGCAAGGGACACTTTATATGTGTTTGTTTAAAGTTAATTCAACGTGGTCCATTGGTCCTATACGGAACATGGCATGAACCATCACATAAAGGTGCCTTTCAAGCATTAATGTCACCCAACAATCTACTTTTCATTCCTCTAATATGCTTTCTTTAATGCAATTATGCAAGAATAATATCCTATTACAAACCTTTAGAGCGGGTGTAATAAGGACACTTGAAGACGACTCTCACTTTAGCTTTATCTTAATTTTCTCTTTTTATAATCAACTTTATCGTTAACTTAATGTAATAAGACAACCAACTTCAAAACTAAAACATAGACCACTTAAATACAAAATCACATACGCACCCACAAAAACTCACCTCCACAACTCGATCGTTAAACGTTCGAGTTCTCCTTTTTTCCAACTTGCACGCGTCCTCCTTGGTTGTTCGTTATAGTCTTTCACGCGTCTTAATCTTAATTCTCAAGTGAGGGTGATATGATAAACTTAATCTAAATTCTCTATCTAATTTTGGAAGTAAACAACTAATTTGGGACAACCAAAAAAGAAAACGTGAACTATAATTATGAGACCGAGATAGTAATGAATTAAAAAAACATAAAAAAGTTTTAGTCTAGGGTGTAAAGAAATATATCACGTGTAAAAAAATGATGGTTATGGGAAAGGTATCCACCAACTGTTTATTATATAATAGGCGTTAGAATAAAAACGACCTCATGGATCAATCGTGTAATAGGAAAAAGATAAAAATTGGAAAACTAACGAGTAGTATTTTGAATTTGGAAATTTGGTTGGTTGAAATTACCTGAATACCCATCGTAAAAAACTGATAACAGATCAAAATAACAACAGTTAGTGCTTGGGACCAATAGCGTGTTAGTGCAAATATTAGGATATTTAATCTATACAGTCTCTTTGTGTTTTGGTGATGACAAACATATAACTTGTAATACATAACGTAAAGTGAGCAAGTTACTCGTAACCACGAATCATCAACATATACATTCATCGACTCCTCTCAACACACATAGATCGCCATCCTTGTCTACCACAAGTAAGCATCCATTCAAAGCATACATTCATTAACTCGTCTCGACATATCGAGACTCTTACATATATGGACTTAACTAATTGGATTGGGACAAGCAAACGAACAAGCCCATTGGGGGCCAATGGTAACCGGCCCATTAAGGCCCATCAAGGCTTCCATAAGCTTCTAGAATATGGAGAGAAAGAAGTAAATTCAAAATTTGAATTTAGGTGCATGTTATTATCCATACATGTTATTATCTATTGGTAAGTTCACCTTTTTACCCATTCACCCTATTACCCATTAGTGGGTTAACCCTTTGATTCAAACCATAATTTTGCCCATATAAACCAACTCACTACCCCCTCTTACCCCAAAAAAAACCACAACTCAAATATCCTTATGAGGAGTTTTGTGTGTTCTTGATTTTCAATCATGTTTCTTGTTTTAAGGCATGGTTCATAGTTACATCCTAGATTAGTTCTACAAGTATCAAGATGGTGTATGGTGATGTCAAGGGTATCTCTACATAGAAGTGATCTCCTTTGATCTTTTGGGTTTTCATATGGTAGATCAGGTTACGTACAAGTGATTTCATTTGATCACTTGTGTATCATAGAGTAGGGGTGAGCATCGGCCCAAAACCGACCCGAACCGATATAAACCGAAACCGAACCAAAACCGAATATGGGAAATTTTCCAACCGAGAACCGAACTGATTATAAACTATAGAAACCAAAACCGAACCGAATAAGGTCGGTTTGGCTCGAATAAGGTTGTCCGAACACGAATAAGTGTCTTTTAACCCGAACCGAAACCAAACCAAACCGACTAAAACCGAATTAAATATACAAAACCAAAACCGAACCAAATAAGGTAAGTTCGGTTCGGTTTAGGCTCGGTTTTGGTCGGTTTGTCGGTTCGGGTCGGTTTTCGGGTGGGTTAGCCCTATCATAGAGTAGATTGAGTTGTTTAGAATAGTACTTAATGTTTAGATTAGGAACTAATATGTCTTGGATCTCATTTTGTAATTTCATCTTGTATCACTTAGATCAAAAGTTAGATGGTTTATATGTTTAGGTCATAAAAACAAGATTTGTTATGTTGGGCCACAAAACATAATGAGTGTAGTTAAGAGATCGACATCTAGCTTAGTGTCGAAAAATATTGTAAGCGATGTAAGGGTTTGTTATGTTGGGCCATAAACATAACGAGTTTTGTCACACCCCTAAAATATCGCAGCGAAAAGGTAACTGAGGCGTGACTTCATAACACAAAGAAACACAAAATATAAAGAATGACCTCTAAATAAGTCGTTTTGAAAATGCGTTCATTTGATACATTCAAATAAAATAAGTTTTCACAAAGTACATCCCATAGTTTCATCACAAAATAATCAATAGTTTAGGAGGAGAGTTATTTTGGATACCAATATTTGTTTGGATACTATGGGACTCATCCCCACCATCCATCTAAAAAATCAATGGTTGAGATCAAAAGCATTTTATTATTTCACCTATTTTTTGTAATTTAAATATCTCATGAACCGTTAATCGTTAGACAAAACAAATTATACCATTACGACGAGCATTTAACTATCTTTCTGTAGACGGACACTTTTATATACTTTTGACAAACTTTTTCTTCTCGTTATTCTTCGTTTTTTCACGTCTTTTTTCCCTTTTTTTTGTTGTTGAAACTTGCATGAAAAAATCACATGTTATTAAACACTAATTTGAATATTCATATAAAATCATACGTGATTTAACACTAATATCGAATTACATGTAATTTTATTTTAATTACATATCATATGTGATTTAACACTAATATCATGTCTGATTTTATCATATGTGATTTAACACTAAGATCACATTTGATTTTATTAGGGTTTAATCATATGTGATTTCACATACAAGTTTCAACAACCAAGAAAAAAAGAAAAGAAAGACGAAAAAACGTAAAAAACGAAAAAAAAAGTTTGTCGAAAGTATATCAAAGTGCATATCTATCGAAAGATAATTAAATGCTCGTCGTGATGGTATATTTTTTTCACTTAACGATTAACAGTTTAGGAGATATTAACATCTGAAAAAGGATAAAAATAGGTTTTAGGTTTAATCTCATCTATTGGATCAAAATAGAGATGGAAGGTAGGGACTAGTCTCTTGTATACGAGTGTATGTGACTATTATAAAAAATACAATATCACACAAAAAGTATTACTATTGCACTAAGCTCATGACACCGAAGCCTTAACCAAAGTTCAAGTTGTTACAAGTCGCTGCCCCAAAATTTGATGTTTTGCCAAAACACCCAAGTACTACCTCAAATGAAATGCACCCATTTGACATGGTAATCAGTTGTTACATACCGGGACGGGGGTTGTCATCCCCAATAGATCTATCCACAACATTCGTGCTTACACAAAGTAATTTACGGTTCATGATAGTGGGGACTTCATGGCAATATGGTAACTTAGGCAATACGTAAAAATTTAAAGTACTTGTGTCTATAAGTAAAAAGTAAGCAATGTATTCTCATCCCAAAGTATTTCAAAACAAGTATAAATCAAGTAAACATGAGGCTATGAAACTCACCTTGTCAAAGTGATACAATCGAGAAATATAGCAATTTCAATAAAACACGAGTCCTAACCGTGACGCAATTAAATAAGACGCTTTAGGTTTACGATATGATATGATCTACATGCATACGAGTTTTATAAAGTTTTATCACCCTTATATACTTGTGTACAGAGTTTACTAAGTTCCAAATTCAATTTAAAACCAAGTTTTGCCAAGTCTTTATACATAAATTCCAAAACAGTTTTTGTGTTCAGCTTTATATTCGACTTCTCAGGATCATAACCCATTCATTTTCTGCTGAAATTAGTCTATTCCAAAGCTTAGATTGAAGGTTTTTGAGTTTTCTTTCCAAAAATGTAAGTTTTACAGTATGACTCAAAGTTAAAAGGGTTTAAAAATATTAAACAATACACGGATGTCAAAGCGGGAAATTTTCAAAAAGTTTTACCCAACTTGTTTTAGTCATAACCCTTTAATACTTAACCTCTTTAGTTGATTCAAGTGGCCGAGTTTAAGTCTAGGTTTTAGCTACAAATTGTTTAAAAGGCTTAGCTTCATAAACCACTCTTAAGGTGCTCAAAAATTCGTATCATGTTCAGTGTGCAAATCTGGATACTTTGTCTTGCACAAAATGTTAAAAATACTAATAAATTTCCTAAATTCATAAAATTTATAATGGAACTTCTTAAGACATAGTACTAAGATGTGAAGCTAAGAAATGTGTCATAAGTATTCTTTATAGTGGTGAAAACATGCGTACAAGTCGTCACAAAATTCTGCTCAGATTAAGGTTTTAAACTTACAAGTTTATTTTAAGTTTTTACACAATAAGTATATAATGGTGATATGAAAACAAGTATGAAATGATTATAATTAATAAAAATCATGTAAATGAGATGCTTACAGTGAGGTGATGATAATTTGAGAACCAAAGTGTGCACTAATTACCCAAAAACAACTAGGAAACCTTAATTTCACTTCCAAAACCCTAGCTTTAAGTACAAAACCCTAGATTATGTATAACCCTTTTATCAAACTCTTGAAAACCCTTGCTTGGACTCTTTATAATCTGATATTAAGTGAATGAGAGTGTGTTTAAGTGTAATGAATAAGAGTTAGGTGGTTTCCTTATATAATGAAAGAAGAGGCATGTCTTAAAGTGTCTTTGATGCTTAATAATGACAACTACACCACATATAGGACTTTGAGTAAGCATGGGGAGGGGGAAAAGATGTAGGCAGCTTTTAAGGGAAGGAAAAGAGGAGGAGGAACACAATGTAAAAGGACATAACATGGTTGCTTGTCTTGGGTAGAGGCTAGACATGAAAATGGGTGGTTTGTGTTTCCAAGCAAAAGCATGATGTTTCCTTTCCTCTTTGGGAGGTGTTAGGTATAGAAATGGGGAGGGGCTGATTTGGGATGTGAAAAAGGGGAGGGAGAATGTTATTTTGAAAGAGTATAAGTGTCGTGGTATTATCTCAAAGGTGGTGAAGGAATTGGGTATGTAGTGCATGCATGCATGTATTTTAATGCAAGTTTGGAAAGATTTACATAAAATTTGTAAAATCGTATGCATATGACTTGTAAAATATGTTTATGAGGGTGATCATGTACTAGATACATGTAGACTAAACTTAGTCTAGAGTTGAATACATTTAAAGTTGTTTCTTGTTATAAGTGGGATAACCTAACCGGTTATACGTAAAGTCTAAAGTTTGCTTGTTTAGAATAAAACATTCAAGTTTATAAATAATTGTAAACTCAAAATTGCCGATTGTCACATGTTTGGTTGTACCCGAAGAAGGACTCGACATTTAGCTTAGTGTCGAAAAATAATGTAAGCGATATTGTAAGATTTTCTCCTCCGTAAAGGGAGCTTGTTGACTAGTGAAGTAACTCTCGAGTTGGGTACTCGAAGAGTGGAGTAGGACGAATAGGAGCTTTATGACTGAACCACTATAAATTATCGTGTCCGGTTTGCATTTTCTTTTACTTATCTCTTTACATTTAGATTCACATTTATCGCTTTATATTTATACTTGCATTATATAGATGATTGCGTTTCTTGTTGCTTATATTTTTTTGACTATGCTTGTGTCGTGGATAGATGTGAATATTGTGTTTATGGTTGTATTGTTGTGATATACTTTACTACTATATATACATAGTTATTGTAGACCTATTATTAACACTTTTCATATTGCGTCACATTTGATCGGTAATTTGATATAAAATATTTAAGTTTTTAAACGGAAACGTATTCAACCCCCTTCTATGTATTCCACAGAGCGCACCAAAACTGCCACTTCCGTGACTATTTTCTCGGATTTTCAATACGAGGGACCAAACGGGGTGACATCAAAGACCAACAGTGTAATTTACCTTTTTTAAAAATTTGTCAAAAATGAAACTCTTGTTGCGGGTTTGATCCAATTTTAACAGTCACCGTTAATTTTACTATAACGATTATTTTCGTCTCATCATGTATTATATTATCAAAATAAATAGGGCACACAAAATATATAACAAACACACCCTACCCTTCCTCCCATTTCCTCATTATCACTTTCTTTACATTATCACTAAAATCAATTTCTAACAGCCACCACCACCATCTGCGGCAGCCACCGCCAGTCTACCACCACCATCTCTCGCAGCTACCGCTAGTGTGCCACCACCGACGTCCACCACCACCCTGCTGCTCTCACCAGAATCTCTCCATCAACCACCAAACACCCACTAAACATCATACCCGCCACTAATTAACTGGTCAAACTGACGGTCAACGAAACTATGGACTAAACCCGCAACAAAAGTTTCATTTTGGATTAAACCCAATACTTTTCTAAATAATGAACTGAAAATAAAATAACAGACAAAACACAAGGATCAAAAATGTAATTAACTCAATTATTACTTTAACTGGACCAAAATAATAAATGTGGTTTATAATAAAAGAGCCGCCCACAAACGTAGGAAAGAAGGTTGAGACTATTGTCAATTGCCGCTAAAAGCGGACACAAACACAAACACAAACACAAGTCTTCCTTTTTGCAGTCTGCATTATATCTCCCTTCACTAGATCCCACACTTTTATTTATTATTATTTTTTTGTTGTAACTTGCCAATTATTTAATTTAATCACTATATATAGTCCCTTTAATTATTATTATTTGATTTTGTTACAATAATAATGCTGTGTGCTTAAGATCTATCTTAGGGTTGGATTTGATTAATTTTTGTCTCCAATTTCTTTCTTTCTCTCTCTTAGGGTTTGCTAGAGAGAAAGAAAGAAATGAAACCTTTTTAGATGATTGAATAACGTATATCAATAATAATTAATACCAGAAGAAGATATGACTTGCTTTTCATGCTTCAAATTAACATCCAAAGAAGTTACCGATAATGGCGATTTCGATTCCAATCGTCACCAAGGTTATATTTTATACCTTAGAATTTAGGTTTCTAGTTATTCCTTGGATTTTTGTTGAAATATTTGTTATGTTGTTGGTGTGTAGATACTATGAAGAAGGAAAAAGGTACTGCATTGTGTAATCAGAGAGCGGCAGCGGCAGCTAATGTGGCGCGAAGCTTTACGTTTCGTGACCTTGCTGCTTCTACGCAGAACTTTAGAGTTGCGAATTTGATTGGGGAGGGTGGATTTGGAAGTGTTTATAAAGGCCGCTTAGATTCTGGCAAGGTAAATTGTTTGACTTCATTATTTATGATGTGTGATTGTAACTTACAGAATCATAATTAGACATCAGATAATCACTTGTTTGCGGGTAACTGTAATAAACATATGATTAGTTGCTTAAAGATACGGATATTAGCTAGCTGATCATTCTTACTTGATTATACCTACCCAGAGACGGAGCCAGAAAATGATATAAGGGGGGGCTCAATTTTTTTTCCAGATAATGTTAGGGGGGGCTTCGATAGTTTCCGATCAAAAAAGTTGCTTTTCGCCATTGAAGATAAACTAGTCATCGGCCGGTTGGGGGGGGCCGAGCACCCCCCAGCCCCCCCACTGGCTCCGTCATTGTACCTACCTAGATTTAGGCTACTCTTCAGCTGAAATTTAATCAGTTACTTACGGCTTTACCTTCACACCCTAATGGTACATCCAAACAACCCCTGTAGCTAAATAGAGCTGGTATGTTAGCATACATATATCTCAAAAGTTACTTTATTCCTATAATCACCTTTACCCAAACACCCAAGCCCAACCTCCTGAAAAGGGAGGGCTTGACCTGGTTTGAGTCTGTGTGGCGGTGGGTTCAAACCCCGTGGATTAGTCAGCCTAAAGAGCGGAAACCATGGTTACCAAAAAAAAAAAAAAACACCCAACACCAATCACAAGTTCATATATTTTATTGTAATTGATTTTTTGCAATAGTGGCAATCTGATAAATTTTCTCTGAGGCTTACTAATATGTTTGTGTCCGTTCTATACTATGGAATTGATCATTCAATTTTCTCAACAGTTGGTTGCTGTAAAAAAGCTTAACTTGAGTGGCCTACAAGGGAACCAAGAATTCATAGTCGAGGTTCTAATGTTGAGTCTTCTTCGTCATTCAAACCTTGTCACATTGACTGGTTACTGCACAGATGGAGACCAGAGACTCCTGGTTTATGAGTACATGCCACAGGGTAGCCTGGAAAATCATCTTTTTGGTAATTCCTTATTCATCACGTTTTATCATACCTCTATTGTCATGGATTAAACCGAATGATAATCTATATGAAGCTTGAATCCTGTTTATTTCTGCCATTAAGTTCATAGGTTCGTGTTTTCATTAAATTTTTCGTATGCTTGAGTTGTATGAATTAATGCGTCTCGGGGACATTTCACCCAGGGGCAGGCCTACTGATGTTTTATATTCATCTCAGACTTTGTAATTCTTCTTTTTCTGTAATCATCTTAACCCATTAGAACCTTATATCTGATTGCACAAAATGCAATAGGAACTTCTTCCTTAAGAGGATAATCTTCAATGTCTGCTCTAATGTCTATGCATTTCGAGTTTGGTTGCCATGTATCATTGATCTCATTTGTTTGGAGCCTTTTTTTGAGGTTAATCTTCTTCGTATATGGATAATTTAGAAAACAGAACAATGAAAAGTTTATTTATTGTCTTGGACGACATGTATGTGATGTTATCTGTTTGCTTTTTATTTTGCTAGCATTATTCACGGGAATAGTAAAAAGATATATTTATCTTCTGGTGAAAAAGTAGGCTTTGATCAATTACGTGCTTGTCTATCAAACTTTCTGTTCTTGCGGTTAACAGTGCACCCAACATCTATTTTTGCTGCAAATGTCTTGGCTATAGGTGAGAAAATGTGTGGGTTGGTTAATTAGTCAAAAAGGGTTGATCCACCCACTTTTTTTTTTCCTTCCGAAATATGATTAGGTCCTATAACTCCACTAATACTTTGGAAACTTTATACCGTTGACCTTTTTTAACTAGTCTTGCAAATTAGTTGTTTGACATATCAATATGGTATAACCCCTGTTGATCTGTTTCTCATGGTATATATAGCTTACACCGGGCTGCCTTTCCATTTACTCGTGTCTAATTGAAAAGTTTATTAGAGTACATATCTTGTGTCTACATGTGTGTCAAGTCTCGGTGTCGATAACTAATTGGATGTATGTCCTTTCTCCAGATCTAAAGCCTCATCAGAGCAGCAGTGGATTGGCCACACAGACTAATTAATTAGCACTCGGTGCAGCTAGTGGTATTGAGTTATCTCCATTGCATAGCAAACCCATCCTGTTAGTTATCGTGATTTAAAGTCATTCTAAACATATTGACTGGTATTAATGACTTCAATCAAGATTTAAGACTTTGGGCCTGTGCTGAACATTGGCTCCTGTGGCTGAGAACACCATAGTGTCGACTCGGTTTTACGGGTTACCTACGGATATGTGCAAAAAACCCTTTTATCGCGATAGTGGCTAACTTACTATTAAGTCTGATATATACAGCTTCGGTGTTGTGATGCTGGAGTTGATTACCGGACGTAAAGCAATTGACATGACTAAAAAATCCGGTGAACAAAATTTAGTTCCATGGGTGAGTTCTTTTTGCCTCTAATATTACTTCTAGAATGGTAAATATAACTGATATATGTGAAACGGGTCATCTTGGGTTGTATTTTACTGCTTAGGGAGTGAACTTGGATAAAACAACGATTTAGCTAAAAAGAAAGTGAGCTAAAAAGAAAGTCACCCAAATCATATTGAAGAGCTTATAGCACTACCTGAAGTGCTTTATTTAAAGAAGTCTTTTAATTTATAATTTTCATATTATAAAATTTTGTAAAAATATAAATCTTTGGTGTTTAATCCGTATTCTATCATTTTGTAACTGATCACTAAACTTCTGTTTGTTTGGCTCTTTGCGACCAAGAGGAAGTAGAAACGACACACTCTGCCTAATTCTGCGACCTAACTGTTAATTGGTTACTTAATCCATGGCCTTAAGGTTTATCGTAATAAGTTTGACTTATCGTTCATTGAATTATGTGCTAGTCCCGCCCGTTCTTGAATGATCGGAAGAAGTTTGTTCAGTTGGTGATCTTTTTGCATGGACACTTTACCCTACCGTTGTATGCAACCAGGCGGTTTGACAATAACCGCAATGTGTCTTCATGGCAAGCTAATTCCGCCCCGTAATTGGTGACATAGTTGTTGCTTGGAGTACTTAGCTGTCGTATGGCTTGAGGGTCTCTGAGACTCCTAGGCCTCGGCCTTTTGATCTTGCCCATCACCTCAAGAATAGTGAATAAACAGGTCGCTCTTGAGAAGTTTACAATAGTACCATCTTCTTAAGATATTAGTGAGCAGAAGATTCATTAAAGCAAATAGAATCCCCGTTATTCTAAGAATTTAGACCAGAAGATTTGTCGAAATTGGTAGGAGTTAAAAGTAAGTGATGGGAGGATTGCTTCTCTTTGAAGCATAAGGTACAGAAAACTTTTGTTTTCATCCATTGTCTATTATAGGGGAAAACCTTTGCGCTGCATATTCACGCAACCAAAAGGTGGAGTTCGATTAGAGATTGCTTCAGATAGGTGTTGTGGTGTACACCTACTATTTCCGCTTGTAATGACTTATATGATGGATTTGTGATAAAAGTGATGTCAGCTTTTTGTATTCAGTAACGATTATATGAACTCATAGGTATTGATATTAGTAACTTTTTAAAATGTAATTATTCCAAATTTTATATGCAGCTAGGACCCTTTATTCCATATGTTTTTTATAATCCTATTTCCTCGACACTTATTTTGCTGAGTTTCTCGGGCACGATTGACATTTGTTAGAATGTTGTTCGAATATTTGTTGAAATAAAGAATTTTGTTATTTAAATTCATTTCATCATCTAATACACCTACTCTAATGCTGCAGGCTCTTGCTTACGCGGGATGGGTTTAAAGTCAGACTCCGACGTCAAATGACATCATTATCTGTAAGTGCACATATGTCTGTTTCATCATTATAGGTTTTGAGTAACAAAGAATTTGATCAAGTTGTGGATAAAGTTTATGCTTCTCTTCGTTCAGAGTTATTTGGGAAGGATCGTTTATTGTGAATTTTCATCTAAATTTGTAATATAGTTAGTCTTGTTTCTAGTAAAGTATATCGTGAATTTGCATTGCATGCGCCAATGGTTTTACTGTATGCAGGTACTTGATTTTTTGTTATAAATAATATGTTTTGATGAATGAGTGGCAAGCTTACCGTCCCAAGAATTACTAGGTTTCTGTCCAATGAATCATAATTGTATTTGCTACTGATTTAGGACTGGAGATTAAATGGTCGATTACGGATGGCATCAAGTAAAGTCTTGTACAAAACCTTTTACGCACAAAATAAAGTATTAATATTAGTCGGCTTTTTAAACCGAAAATGCTGTTTGTATTTGCGGAATCTGTGTCACTCAGTCGACCACGTCTTGAATGCAGCGCCTGGAGAAGATTGTCGGTTTGAAAAACAAGTTACTGAGTACACGCTTCTCGACAAAGGACTAAATTGAGTACTGTCCATTTTTGGTAAAGTAACCTTTAACAGATTTTCTACTGTTATGTGGTATATATTCATGCAAATTTGCTTTTTATCTCATCTTAGATAAGACTTAAGCAGTTAGCAATGTGTTACTAAGGTGATAAATATACTGTTTATATCATATTATTTGAGATGTTTCTAAATTTACGAGAAGCACAGAGTAGTCGGTGCATATGGCGCGTTATAGTTCCTATGGCTTACCCATATGGGCCGATCGACACCCCCTTGGTGTTATAGCATTCCGTGCACGTACAACACAGCAATGCCATTCGGTTGGCGTGATAATTTGAACATGTAAGTCAAGTAACCTTTTGTATATGTTGGTAAAATGGACTTGCTTATGGTGTTTGATGTCCCCCCCCCTCTTTTTCCCCCCCCCCCCCCCCCTCCCCCCCCCCCCCCCCCCCCCCCCCCCCCCCCCCCCCCCCCCCCCCCCCCCCCCCCCTATGGAACAATTTGGTTAGATAGTGACTAGGTATTTTTGTCTCATTAATGAAGTCAATTACACATTTTTATTATCATGTTTTCAGAATACTATTTCACTGTTAGCCGACAGCTTTAAACTCTTAGTGTGGTTCAATTGGTTCATACTCGCAACTTGTTTCTTACTTCAAATAATAGAATGAATTCCTAGTCAACTAATCACTTGTGAATCAAATAGTAGTGGTGGTAATTTCTAACTCGACACAAAATCCGACCTGAAACTAACACAAAAATTAACAGGTTTAGTTTGAGTTTAAATAAATTTCGGGTCGTGTTGGGTCGACAAATTTGAACCGTTTATTAAACAAGTCAGGTTCAGGTTGAGAATGAGTTAAGCGGGTCGACCCGCTAACCCGTTTAATATTTTTTTCTTAAATTGAAATTATATATGTTTCTATACGAGTTAAATGGGTTTAAACGGGTTGACCCACAAATCCGTTTGACCTGTTTACCCCGTGTAATGTGCCAACTTTTTTACATAAACATAAAATGAGTTAAGTGGTAAACACGAAATTTGTTTTACCTATTTAACCCGTCAACCCATATATATATACGTTAAATAGGTCATGTTTGGTTATGTGTAAACAAGTTAAGATTAATATAGATGCTCCAATTATTTAAATAAATCGGTTTGAAGTTGTTTGACCCGTCAACCTGCCAACTCGAATTGCCACTCCTAAATAGAAACATAGAACGTCACTTTGTTTCTTAAAACAAATAAATGATATACGAATTATCCTTAAACAAATACCAAAAGTGGATATGTTCTTTTAAACAGCTTTTTGCGTGTTTAGCAAATAAGTTTCATTTCTTTTGTAACAAGTTTAGGTGGAGTTAATTACATGTTTGTTCCTTGTGGTTATGGACAAAATGCATGTTTCGTCTTAGTAAGTCAAAATTACACCAGACGTCCGTGGTTGACCCAAATGGGTTGACCGGTCCTTTGACTTTTTTCCCATCCATTTAGGCGTTAACGGCAGAGGTAATTTCGTCACTTCACAGCAATAATACCCCAAGGACCATGTTTGCAACATTTTTTTTATCAACACTAGTGTTTTACTCCCGCCAAAAGAAAACATTGTTCTTGTTTACTCTTTCCCTTCTTCTTGTCTCTCAACACCAGTTGTGAACTAAAATCCATAACATAATGAATTCACCCCCAATCATAAGTGGGAACAATTACTTGATATTAATGATTCCGATCTCCCACTAACCCCTGTTCTTCGTCCCTGCAACAGCCACGTACCTGAGACAACCACAACCACCACAACCCAAAACCCTGCTGTTGATAATTTAGAGGAAAAGCTGGTTAGGATAATACCCGGTCCTGCGGGTATTGTTCAAGTAACCAAGCTCCATAAACAATTGGATATTCACAAAAGTGGGGATGAGTTTGTATTGTCGACCCAATAATATATTAGGAAAGTTGTTGATGATGTTGGCGAGGATGAGGATTTTAAGGGTGGGTCATGGGTTAGCGCGGTTGAGTTTGTTAATGCTAATGGTGGGGGGATTGTGAATGGAAGAATGGGAAACTTGAGCAAGTTGTTGCAATAATCAAGTCTTGTACTCCAAATGCTCTTGACGATCTCACAGTGACTCTGAAAGATCTCTAAGGCACAATACATGGTACAATACATCACAAACTCATTGATGAGGGGGGTTATGGAAATGATATTACTGTAGGAGCTGCTTTGATACTTGCTAATGTTTCAGTTTTTTCTCCTAAACCATCAATGCATTACCTCAACATTATAATGAGAAACGTTGTTAAGGTTTTCCGTAAGGATATAGTTGCTGAAAGTGGCAGTGGTGTAGGTGGGAGTGGAATGTTGATGGAAGAAAAAGAAATAGTGAAATTGATGGAAGAAGAAAAAATGGCTGATTTGGAGTTGTAGGTTTGTGGGAATGTTATTGTCAAGAGGATCTATACAAGTTTGATGAAGAAGCATTAAACCTCGCATTAGAAGAAGAAGTAAGGCAAGCACGGGCTGAACAAGAGTGGTTGGAGAAATGTAGGCAAGAAGAAGAGTTGGATGAGGAACATAAGAGATAACTATGGGGCTTCTATGAAACATCTTAAGTTGTATCAGTTTATGTGCTATTATCATGTAGTTTCTTTATATTTCTTTATTTTTGAAATGAATGAGTTATGAATGGAAATTACAGTTTGCAAATCATATCCAATGTAGTCAAATGAGCATGACTTTTGAATGAAAATGAGTTATGAATGGAAATGCAGTCTGCAAATGTAGTCAAATGAGCATTTGCATTTGCAGTTTGCACTCTGCAAATCATATCCAAACACCCCTTTATGCAGTCAAACCGCATTCTGCAAATTGCAGTTAAATCATAGCATTTGCAGTTTGACTTTCTAAAGTCAAACTGCAAATGCTAAATGGCATGAGCATTTGAATGGAAATGTAGTCAAATGACCATTTGCATTTGCAGTTTGACTTTAGAAAGTCAAACTACAAATGCTAAATGGCATGAGCATTTGAATGGAAATGCAGTCAAATGACCATTTGCATTTGCAGTTTGACTTTCTAAAGTCAAACTGCAAATGCTAAATGGCATGAGCATTTGAATGGAAATGCAGTCAAATGACCATTTGCATTTGCATATTGACTTTAAAAAGTCAAACTGCAAATGCTAAATGGCATGAGCAGGTGCATTTGCATTTGCAGTTTGCACTCTGCAAATCATATCTAAACACCTCCTTATGCAGTCAAATTGCATTATGCAAATTACAGTCAAACCATAGCATTTGCATTTGGAGTTTGACTTTAGAAAGTCAAACTACAAATGCTAAATGTCATGAGCATTTGAATGGAAATGCAGTCAAATGACCATTTGTATTTGTAGTTTGACTTTAGAAAGTCAAACTACAAATGCTAAATGGCATGAGCATTTGCATTTGCAGTTGCATTTGCAGTTTGACTTTAGAAAGTTAAAATGGATATGCAATCAAAATACAAATAAAGAAATATTACTCAATAAGATATCAGATATCATCCTTATCAGATATCAGATGCCAAAAGCATATCTTTGATAAGCATACAAAAGATCCGGTCATGCCGAGTCAACAACCCAAATGTTTTTAAACATTGAAATACAGATACTAAACCAAGTAAAAAGTTTCTAAACATCAACATACAACAGATCCGTCATGGCTTCCTCTTTCGTGTAGCTAAAGGTGGTGGAGCATTAAGATCATCAGGAGCTCTTAAACTAAGCACAATCCTGTCATAGCTATTTTTCTGTACCCTCTTGGAGCAGTGGAAGCAGCTTGTGCATTGGAAGTGGATGCAATGGAAGCTCTGGATCTTGTGGAAGCTTTGAAAGTGGAAGTGGAAGCAGTAGGAGCTTTGGATCTAGTGGAAGTGGAAGCAGTGGGAACTCTAGATCTTATGAAAGAGGAAGCAGTGGAAGCTCTTGATGCTGTGGGTCTCTCCTTAAACATCCTTATTTCAGCATCACTGAGTGGATATTTAACATCATTAAAGCAGACAACATCTTCATCACCAGAAAAACCTTCATCACTGGATACTTGAACCACTTCTGTAAGCATTGAAATATATAAACAGTTTAAAAACTTTAGAAGTGACATATAAACATTGTTAAACAAGCAAAGACATATAAACATCCTACTAAAATCCTCTTTAAGCTTTTAAACAGGCAAAGACATACCTTTATTCACCTTCAATTCTACCTCCTCTGCCTCTTTTGCCTTCTTTGCCTTTAGCATCCTACTAAAATCCTCTTCAAGCTTTTTGATTATGTTTTCAAGATCAAAAGCATCAACAAGATCAACATCATCAGCATCAACAAGATCAACATCATGCTCTGCCTGCTTTGTGTTCCCCTTATCATGCTCTGCCTGCTTTGCCTTTATTGCCTTAGCCAAATCCCCTTCAAGCCTTTCTACTTTGTTTTGAAGATCGTCCACTTTTTCCTTCCCCTTATCATCTAGAAGTTAATAGGTTAACACAGGTTAAATCCAACTTGACACAGGTTAAATGTACATATACACGACACTTCCAAATGTGACACCCCAAAAATTTCCGATCAATAAATTAGCCGTTTTCGTTTAGTAGTTTGAATTTTTAAAAGTTTCGTTTAACCGGGAAGTTTTCCCTCTTTTATCTGAGAACCGTCACCGGGAGCGAACCGGGACACCTAACGTTGTAGTATTTTGGCAATAGCCACGTTTTTATATTTTATGGCAATATTTAAAATTTCATAATTTTCGGAGATACCGTTATTCGTTTTGTTACTTGCGTAAACCGTGTTTCGTTTAAAAATGAGCATATGCATGGTAGGCTTTGAAATTAAATCAAATAATGAAGCACTAGCATTATATAGTATTAAAAACTCATTTTTGGTCCCCTTCCCATGCATGCATGCGTCCAAACAACCTTAATAACCCTTGGAGATCAATTATGAATTCAAATTGCAATAAGACAAGTTCTTATCACATGTTTTTGTCCTAGCTTAATTCTAATTGGAGGATCAAATTGGTCCTCTCTCTTCCTTTATCCCATTCCTACGACACACACACTAATACACACCTAGTGTGTGAAGTAAACTTGTTATTATAAACCATTTGTTCTTATTTTCTCATTCATAATACACACACACACTTCACATTGAGTTTTCTTTGCTCTCTTGTTTCCCCTAGTCCACGAAAACACACACACACACATATAAAAAATTCATAACTTTCATTTTTGATCAAAAACTCTTGAAGATTTGTTGAAGGTTTGATCATTTGTATCATTCGGGTATTAGTTAAACAACGCTTGGGTTATTTCTAGTCATCAATCATCCTTCTAAACCACTTCTTTTTGTAAGTCTCTTAATCTTCAAATAACTTGTACTTTCCTTATCATCTTGATGCATACATGCTAGTTGTACAATTTATTTTGTGAAAACAAGATTTTAAAACTACATAAACCTTAAAAGGTTACATATATATTTCGAAAAATATAAAAAAATATATAAGGAAATCATAGTTTTGTGATCGTGGTTATTTTCGTATAATAAAAATGGTATGCTATAGCTTATTTTATTCGACTTATGTTATAAAAGCTTTTGGAGAGCTTATTTGATTATTTCGAGCTTATTGGGCTTATATTATGGTTCGGCCCAAACTAGAAAAGAAAAAGAAATGTTTGTTTAGCTTATTTGTCGGTAACCCTTTATCACTTCACTTCATAAGATTAACAAGAAAAGTAGGAAGAATGTAGAGAGAGAATCTAGAGAGAGAAAGTTAGAGAGAAAAATAGAATTGGATGATTAACTTGAAATGTTACAAATGAACCAACCACCTCACCTTCCTTGGTGAGGTGTATTTATAGGCTTGCATGCCTTTAGTAATTCTACGGGCCGGGCTCGGTTTTACTTGGGCTTTCGCCCGATACACGTGACCGATTAGATTACAAATAAGAGCCCATTTACCCGTCTAGCCTATTACAACGTATATTAATTTAGAGACTGAGACCTAATATAATTATGAACGAACTTCCATTGTTCGTCTCAATATTTTGAGGCTAACAATCTCCCCCGAAGTGAGTTCATTGTGACACTCCCTCGTGAGATCAATGAGATTGCTATTGTCATTAAGATCTTGTGGTCTTGGTCTCTGAATTCGTTGTAGGCTTGTTCCTTCATGCTTTGTGATCTTTGATCTTGAGCCTTGTCATTGTCTTTTGACTTCGTCTTTGCGTCCGAGATCTTTAAATCTTTTCCTTGCTTGTCTTGATCGTCTTTGCCACTTTGCGATCTTGTGTCTTAACCAACATGCTCATACTTTGCATCATCTTGAAAGCTTGCTAACAATCTCCCTTGATAGACTTGATATCTTTGAAGGAAGATCTTGTATATCAGAGTTGTGCGAGAAGACTTGTCCATTATAATTCTTGAGCTTTCAGATTCTTGAATCTGATGCTTATATAATTCTTTCGTAGATTGAGCCAATCGCAGTGGTAATGAATCCGACTTCAACTGGAATGAGGCATCACCATCTCCATCTTATTGATATCATGAAATAAAACAATTAGCAATAACGCGGTGGACGAATATGGCTTTGTCATTCGTCTGGATTTGGTTTAGAATATCCTCACGTTTCCGTAGGACCGTTTTACAGTATAAATACTGTACCTGTGATCAGGTAGATTCAAAGAATCTCCTTGACAGGGTTTCCAGCTCAAAGCGTAGGGTCTTCTAACACAATGTATTAGATTTGCCATGCCTTGCTAGTTCTCAGTACCGAACGTCCCTCAAGAAGCTAGAACAACACGTAAGATTGAATCAGATAGTTAATATCTGTCTGATATGTCCGTCAATTCAATTTACTGACCTTTATCGATATCCAGGTTGACACAAGCTTGATTCACCATATAATACTCGCAAGTCAACCTACCAGCAGTGCTGTATGATGATGACCACTGGAAGGATTTTCCATCTCATTGTTGAATACAAAAGAGTATCACTCTAATGTTTTCTGGCAAAATCAACAAAGATATTGCGAGGACTCTTGTTAACAGCTTGATACTTAATGAGTTCAACAAGTGTTTGTCATGGAATGTGTCCTAATTGAGATTTATTTTATGATCTTCTGGCTCTAGACTCGATTAGTGCATTTTGGTTTTTAGTAATCGGGAGGCTGGAGCAACTGCCACCTATTCAATAGTAAACTAACACGTGAAATGAATAGTCAATAGAATCTGTGTATCTCAGTGACAAATGAGACAATTTTCTTTTGATGAGAAACACGAATGGCTTGTGAAGGGTTGTGCATTGCATCACGGGTCCATGATGTCGACAATCCAAGTCAGCAATCAAATTGTGATTCTGACATCATATGTATTGACCACGGTTCTGCCTTAAGTTGTGTGGAGGGCTTCTTTCTTTAGACCCTTTATCCATACATTTCTTTTTAATTCTTCAACCCCTTCAATGCTTACCAAGACGTCATTACTAACACCTTGTTGTGATTGTTCCAGTGTTAGCTCAATCTTAGTCGGCATTCTTCCCTTATACACATTCATCTCCAATCATACCTAAGGACTGCTATTTCTAACTATGGAGTGTCCTTGGGTAGATCCCTCCGGTTCTGGTTGGATCATAGGACAAATACCTAACCTTACCACCTTATGACTTCAGAATCGTCGTGAAATAAGATGTTGTAGGGTATGAGATCGTAACCATAAAACCTTTTCCGGATAGCACTTTGAGTCTTTTAGATCACATTTTAATTACATTTCTCCCCTTATTTTAAATTCTAAGTCACTTAGTTTTTGAAATACTGTGTGATTAAAATTTGTCTTGAAAAAGCTGTGGGAGAAAATATGGTCAGCATGAATGGTTTGGAACATTATGATAATGTTTTGAATACATAAGAATGGTCGTTGATGATGTATTCAAGAACATTAAAACTTTGTTTTTCGAAAAACTCCCCCTCAAAAATAGGACCAATTAAGAAATTGTTGTCTTTTGAAAACACTGTGAGGGATGGAGTGTTGAACACACAATTTTGAAAGATTATGAATTGTCATCGAGAAATTCTTGAAAAATTATGTTCAACTTTTTGAAAAACCAAATGTTAGAGGACTTCTCTTCTAACGGTGAGGGTAAGCAACTGATGATAATACTGAAACGTACGACCATCCTTTTTCTTGAGCTAAAAACATTGAATGTCTTGTAAGAACAGCTCAAGACCGAGAAACGTTAATTTTCTCGTTGTGAGGATAAGTTATAAACCTTCCTTTATTTGAAGTCCGGGTATATGTACGTGCTATTGCACCTAATCCATATATAAAAATATAAATGACAATTTTCTGAACAATTTGCAACTCTCGCTCGAACTTCATTTACACACCCGTGTCAATGTTAATCGACATTTCTAAGCACGTAAATGTTATCGATTCCAAGAGACATGTCGAGAAGAATCTTTTTGGAAATTTTCTAATTTTTTTTTTGTATATATTTACCTGTTGTCCTCAGCAATGCTATATGATGGTGGAATAGTAATTCCAACTCTTGTCGTGATGTAGCTGTCTTGACTGCTTAAGGAACAACCTTTGGAACCAGCTTTGAACTGGACTGTTCATTACTGTGGTCATGAATTCCGAGTTCTGAACGGTTATGATCAGAAGTCATTTGATGAAGAACGAGGCCTGAACTGATGTGAACAGACATCATTGACATGAAGACCGAGGCTTGAACTGCTGTGTTCAAACGTCATTTGTGAAGATTTCATCTTTTGTGAAACCAATCTGGCACTGGTTTCTTAGATATCAAGAATTTCAACAACCATACTCTGAGATTTTCCTGCCTTTCATTGTAGTGTGCATCTGCATTTAAGTCAATTCTTTGTTGCTTTTGACCATTGAATGATGTACCTGCACTTAAACCTAGAGTTTGTTTGCATGCATGAATATGAGGGATATCTACATTTGAACCATGTGTGGGTTCACTTTCAACCTTGCCCGTGCAAGAGTTGAATAACTTTCCTGTGGGAACCCACCTAAGACGAACTTACTAAAGATCTACCCTTATGGTTTCTCATTAAGACTAGGTCAAGAAGGTGTCGCTTGTGTCCAAGTTGGTATTCTGATGAACATTTCTTTGCTATCACACCATCATCCCATGAGCCTTATTTGTATCTCATACAACATCCTTAAAGTAACTCATGGGTTTTCCTGAACGTGTTATCTGATGCAACAGTTTCTTATGGGTGTTTCAACAATTTGTTCTGCTTTTCTCTTGAGTTTACTAGCACTATAGGCACTACTTTAGGCTTCTTTAGTTTCTAAAGCATTCACGTTATTCAAGTACTCGAATACAAGCATCATGATTTTGAATTAAACACAACTTTTCCACAATCAAGCACAAACAGCATTGCACATTTGAAGTTCTGGAATTTGAACTGTCATTACATACAGTTACAAATGTTGTTTTCTTAGAAATACTAGTAATCCTATGGTGGTCTTCTACTTCCTTCTTTGTAAACTTCACTTGACTAATGTTTGGCACGACCTTATCTTTCACTTGATAGCTCTTAAGATGTGGTCTGCTAACACTAGTAGGGTGAGTTACTCCTGTAGATTTAGACACGTGAGGATTAGTATTCCTAGAAGCATGAGGCAACTGCGGTTCTCTGTTTTGTTTTGTGCTAGTGGCAAACCTATGCATTCCTGGTTTACGCTCATTCGATTCTCAATTTCAGGTCATTTTACGACTCCTATTATTCGTCACTATTTATTTTGGTCTGATACGCGTTTATTTTTAATTTAACTTTTAAGCTAAATCGCGTAGACTAGAAATAATCATTTAACGTAAACGGTCACCAAATAAATTAAGGTTTACATCAAACAAGTGTTATATAATTATTAAGAAGATAATTATTAAATCTGCATATTTTGTTTTTATTGGTCACGTAAAAGGCTTACGTTTCGCAATAAAATACATTTAGACACACCCCGAAAATACCTGGACTTACCTAGACTCAAACCAATACCCACTTTTAATCCCTAAACACAACATTTATTATATTTTGTGTTGATAAACCCATGGTGGCCGATTATTGGCAAATGAAACCCATAAACCTTTTGTCACATGTGCTAAATCAACTAGAAATCTTCCTAAGTACTTGCACATTAAGGTTTTAATTAAGACTTGTACTAAATGTCCCTAGTTAGCCTAAATACACAATGGATAATAACCTGTTTGCTCTCTTTCTCTCTTGGATACCCATGGCACAACCTATATGATCCTTAAGTACATGGACAAACCCATGTTTAATTAAAACATGTACCATATGTTCCTAGTTAACTCATTACACAATGGTTAATAACCATTTTGCTCTCCTTTTTCCCTTGGATACCCGACCACATGCATGTATGTACACAAATCCATAAATTTCCATAATCTTGGTAAATCTTGTACCAAAATCTTGTAATTAAGAAAGGGTACTTGGGGTGTTTAACAAATCAATGTGTAAGTAACTAGAACCCATAAAAACCACTAGGTATTAAGCTCGATTTGGTTTGTGGTGTGACTAGGAAATGTTAACTAGATAACTTGCCAATTAAATTCACCACACATTCACCATGATTACATTTACAACTTACACTCTCTCAAACAAGAAACAGTACACCTTCCTCTGCGTCGAGTCTTAAACGCAAGCAAAACACTCCATTTTACTTCATATTGAACCAAACAATATACACTGGGTTTATATTACAATTGCATAAGGGGTACATAAGCCAAGGTGTTGGATACTACAGGCCATTACTCGAACCAGGAACTCTAGGTGACCTTTGTAAGTCTCTCATGAATTATATATTTTATATTTTAGTTTTCCTTTTGATTTTCTAGACTTGTGTCATGATAAATATATGGTTTCACGCTAACATATAAATGGTATGTTATACTTGTGTGGTTGTAAGAGAACCCATTAAAACGCATGTACAAAAATGATTGACAACAAACTTGGGCGTAAATGCTTTGCTTATAAGAAAACTTGGATCATAACGCGAATAAAGACCCTTGTATACGAGTTGTACCAAAAACCATACGTAAACCTTTAAGGTAAACGCGACGTAGTGGCTTGGGAACGAATATGCAATGTTAATAAATGTTTTCATGTAAAATCCGACGTATATATAAGTTAAACAAATGACATATAGTCACTTTTATTTTGGGTAAAATTTTTGAAACTTTACATGTTGCCTTGAAGAGAAACGGGCCACAATGGGGCCTTGTTATAATTCAATCATGACCACGCTATGGCCTAACGGCCCACATGCCTAACGTGGGGGACCCATAGTTTATTTTTATTTTTAAGCTCATTCGAGCTTATTGTTAGGATAGGAAGCTTATTAGACATGAAATATAACACACCTGCCTGAGGTGAACTTCTAATGGGCCTTTCTAGCCCATATAGCCACGTACGAGACCAAAAGAGCCCAATAAGCTAACCCGATGGGCCCACAGCTTATTTATAAGCTCCACGAGCTTATTTAAGAGAATCTCATGCGCTATTGGCTCAATAGACCTTAGGGTATGGTTTTAAAACACAGTCGGATCCCTTAAATGGGGGCTTGTTTAGGCCATTACCGTGAACCATAAAGCCCATAAGCCACAAATAAAGGCTTAGACAATTATTTTATGAGCTTAAACTGCTTATAAGTCTATAATTAATCCTAACAAGCTAATGGACCTTTAAGTGAGACATGCCAACATCTTTAAAACACTAAATCGACTCGTAATAGGCCCAAAAAGCCCATTACCGGAGGCTTATTTGCTTAATGGATAAGCCACGAAGTAAAGTCAGCTTAATCAGACCCAAACAAGCTTAATAAGTCTAGAAAATAAGTTGTATAATGTATGAAACCCTTTTTACAAACTTTCGGGTTGAGTTATTGGGCTAACGAGCCCAATAAGCTCGAATAAGCTCAAATAAGCTCACCTGAGCTTATTTTTCAGCTTATCAGTTTTTAATAAGCTTAAGGAGGGCTTATGTACTTTTGAAATTTCATGTGACCTTTAAAATAGCTTATGGACCTTAACGGGCCCAATAAGGCTCATTAAGCCCAATAAGCATAAATAAGCTTATCCGAGCTTATTTATAAGAAGTTTCAGCTTCTGTGACTTATTTGGAAGTAATAAAACCAATTGCCACTTGTTAGAACTTAATCGGGCTTAAAATGTGATTTTTACAAGTTAAGGGACTAAAAGTGTCAACTTTGAAACTTGAGGGTTCAAATATGTCAACTCACTATTTTTGTAAGTTGAAGGACTGTTTTTGTCATTTCTAAAACTTTATGGACTATTGAAACATATAAGGACCTAAAGTGTAATTTTGTAAAGTTGAAGGGCCAAAAGTGTACAAGTGGAAACTTAAGGGTTTAAAAATGTAAAATAGTATATATTTCATAAACCTAGGGGCTGTTTTGAAATTATGGAAAACCTAAGGGCATTTTATAAACAAAAGTGATTTTATAAACACTTAGCGTACCGGACGAATTACATTCGGATATTATACAAGTTAACCGACGACTTAATAAATAGGAATATTTATTAATAACGTTTATACGTATACTAAAACGTGTGAAATCGTATACCTTCCCAAGAGCCATCATGTGAATACAAATACAATAAACATGTGCACCACCACACAAGTGATAACAGTATATATAAACTAGCAATTTATTGTAGTTTATACATTAAGTCTTTAGCCTAACTTGTAGACTAAGATCTGACCGTATTTACTTAGGTATATGGACGGTGTGATACAAGTCTGCTATACTTTTTACTAAGGTGAAGTTCATAAGCCCATGTTTTACATTATTTAAATGATTGACATCGTTGGGGTGAGACATGCTGTGTTTTACAAATTTGGACGCAAGTGTACTTTTATAATTTGATTCCGTGTTTGCCTAAGTAGCGATAACCCACTGAGCCTTTTATCATGAAATGTCAATTGCTATGATTGCTGAGCGTGGGATGTTTTTAAATAGATTTATTTGGGATTAACGTCCCCGTTTGGAAGTGAGTATCGTCACGATGGCGGTTTGCCGGACAACAAACGTATACATGTCGGATTTGGATGTTGCGGGTTAGAACATCATTCAAGGGATTCATTCTCAAATTTATTGTATCCATATACGTCGAGCTTCGGTGTCATGAAACTTAGGAAAAACGTAATTACTTTTTATGGATAGTGTCTTTGGCATCTGTGCTTAATCATACACTTGGAAATCTTGCGATCCTACTATTGATTTACATAAACCTATGAATTCACCAACTTTATGTTGACGTTTTAAGCATGTTTTTCTCAGGTCAATAGGGCACGAGGTGCCAAGATACATTGGGGTCACTCTGTGGAGAGTCAATATTAAAGATCTTGGGGCGTAATTACTTTTGGGACATTTTTTATAAACCGAAATCTTTACTTATGTTGTCAAACAATTTGAAGCCACGAGCTTATGTAATGAACAAGTATTTTGTTAAATCCAATGTATCTTTTTAAAACGACACGTTTAGTGGTCGTTCTTATATCTTGTGCTATTGATCTATGAAGTAACGCCCTAGGATATTCAACTTTCCGCTGCTACCCAGATTTGGGGGTCTTACATGTATCATATGTGTATGATAGGTTAGTATTGTGACACCTTGAAAATTTCCGATCAATAAATTATCCGTTTCTGTTTAGTAGTTTGAATTTTTAAAAGTTTCGTTTAACTTTTTCGTTTAACTGGGAAGTTTTCCGGCTTTTATCCGAGAATGTCGTCCGGGAGCAAACCGGGACACCTAACGTTGTAGTATTTTGGCAATAGCTACATTTTTATATATTAAGGCAATATTTAAAATTTTACAATTTTCTGAGATACCGTTATTCGTTTCGTTACTTGCGTAAATCGTATTTATTTTAAAAATGAGCATATGCATGGAAGGCTTAGAATTAAATGCAATGAACACTAGGCATATTAAAATAATTGATAACCCATTTAGTACCCCCCTTTCTTTTGCTTGCTTGCGTCCAAACACAAACACCCTTACAAACCTTGGATGCCATTTTGAATTCAAAATCAATAAGACAAAGTTCCAACTCATGTTTTGTCCTAGCTTCATTGTGATTGGGAGATCATTTTGGTCCCCTCTCCCTTTCTTATCCTATTATACGCACACACACTTACACACTTTTAGTGTGTGAAGTAAACTTTGCATTTATAAACCTTGTTGCTTCTCAGTTTCTTATTTCATTTCACACACACACTTAGCAATTGAGTTTTCTTTGCTCTCTTGTTCTCCCAACCACGAAAAACACACACACACATACATAAATTCATAATTTTCCATCTTTGATCAAAAACTCTTGAAGATTTGTTGAAGGTTTGATCATTTGTATCATCCGGGTATTTATTAAACAACAAACACCCGAGGCTCTTGATACCAAATGTCGGTAACCCTTTATCACTTCACTTCAATAAGATTAACAAGAAGATTAGGAAGAATGTAGAGAGAGAATCTAGAGAGAGAAAGTTAGAGAGAAAAATAGAATTGGATGATTAACTTGAAATGTTACAAATGAACCAACCACCTCACCTTCCTTGGTGAGGTGTATTTATAGGCTTGCATGCCTTTAGTAATTCTACGGGCCGGGCTCGGTTTTACTTGGGCTTTCGCCCGATACACGTGACCGATTAGATTACAAATAAGAGCCCATTTACCCGTCTAGCCTATTACAACGTATATTAATTTAGAGACTGAGACCTAATATAATTATGAACGAACTTCCATTGTTTGTCTCAATATTTTGAGGCTAACAATATTTTATTTCGACTTATATTTTATTAGCTTATTTTCTAGCTTATATTAAAAGGACAAACGATAAACTTATTCGGCTTAATAAATAAGCCCGGATATGGCTTAATGGGCTTATAGCCGCGTCCCACATGCAAGGCCAACACCATGAGCTTATTTTGAGCTTATATGGTTCGGCTTATTGTGAGCTTATTGATAGCTTTTTATTAAGTCCCGTGTTTATTATTTAATGTTTTGCTTATCGAACTAAATCGATAAGTTAAAATTATTTTTTTTGGACTTAACGGGCCAAAGCCCAACATAAATACAATACACCAAGGCATAAAGCTACGGTGTAGCTTATTGAATAAGTTCACGAATAGCTTATTTAATAGTGTACGACTTTGACGCTATACGTATAACTTATTTTAAATGTTGGACGTTGCGAATAATAAGAGATTTGATGATGTATAGTTTGTAATTATGAAAAATGGATTGGAAAGTGATTTGAAAATGATTTTAAATAAAGTCTACGACTTTGGAAATCGTGTAAACACGAACGAGTCATGCCGAAATTTTTATAAATTACTATACTTATTAAATATTAGAAAACGCACATGATAAAACTAGGTATGGGAATTTAATAAAGTGCCGAACTGTATATATATATATATATATATATATATATATATATATATATAAAATATATATGTATTTTTACTTAAACATTTATATGTATATAATATTAATATACATACCATTATTTACTCTTTTTACTTACGAAAACATTTTTACTATTATACGATCATAAGCGTTAATTTTGTAAATATATTATCAAAAGTACACTAGTATATGCTTATGCATTATCCGAAATTCGTTACTACTCCGGTATTAAACCAAACCCTCATTTCATAGGTTGTATTTGTGAACCGTTGTTCATTATCGTGTGATTTATTCTAGACTATTCTTCTTCAATTCACCAATTGAGGTGAGTTCATAGCCCCACTTTTAAATTATTTCGAATAATTGTTTTATAACTTGGGGTGAGAAACATTGCTTGTTTTAAAACTAGACACAAGTACTATACGTGAGAAATTCCCCGTTTACGTGTTGCCTAAGTAGCGTTTAGACCACTATTACCCGAATTATCATGAACTTTTAATTTCTTGACCGGATGATCGGTTAAGGGAGCGCGAGTGAATAAATAGATCTATTGGGACTAATTATCCCTATCCGAGGTAAGAAGCACTTACTAGTTCGAGACTTTCAAGAACTAACGGATATATGTCATGTCGAAACTAGTTAGGTGGTCTTTGGTTGGACACCTATAGGGCAAGCCTTTTATAGCACTGTACCTGCTATCCATCAGTATTAGCTTCGGTGTCATGAGCTTAGTGCAACGTAAATTCCTCTTTATGTGAAGTTGTATCTCCTATAACTGTCGCATACGTTTTGATAATCTTGTGGTCCACATTAATTACATTTGAACAAAACCTATGAATTCGCCAACTTTATGTTGATGTTTTAAGCATGTTTTTCTCAGGTGCTTAGCATGAATGTCATTACTTGATCTATATGAAGTCTAATTGCCCGAACCAGTTTTCCAGATTTCATCTATGTTATCTTAAATACCGTTGTTGAACTTATTTAAGCTTCCGCATTTTAACTTTGAATCTTTTAAATTTGATCAATGTAAAACTTATTATTATTTTAAATTTATGCAACGGTGTTTATTTTTAAAACGTACCATTAGAGGTCGTTCTTTATGCTTTGTACTTGAGATATCCGATGAACGTCAAGCCCCCGAACACTAAATCGGACGGGACACTATTTGGGGGTGTGACAGATTGGTATCAAGAGCTAAGGTTATAGAGAATCATGTAGTATAAACTAGGTCTGGACTGTAACCAGTATGTGGTCCTACGTGATTATGTGCCTTACGTGATTTTACATAGTACGTATACATAATTAAATACTATGTAATTAAATATTAAGTATAATTAATATTACTATAATTATATTGCATTCTTTTCGCGGTACTTCATCAAATGGTTTATTCATTCACTCATTCATCTATGCACTCATTTACCCATTCATTCATTCATTCATTCATTTACCCATTGATCATTCTTTCAGCATCACGCATGGTTGATATACAGGATATTTATATAAACTTTTGCTTGTACAGGTCATGGCTATTTTAGTTATCTCAGTTTCTTTGGATTCATCAGAGGATAGCGCGGGGACACCTGCTGGACGAGTTATCTTGTTCGGTACTATCCCTACCACTATTCCTGACACTACACTTTCTATGACTTTACCTACTACCCATATTGATACCACACCGATACCTACTGTTTCACCTACTATATCACCATCACCAGATTATACACCCGAATCACCTGATTACTCACCCGCATCTGATACGGAGTTTGACCCATCTGAGGATCCGTCATCAGATCATATACCACCACTACCAGCTACTTCACCATTTCTTTCATCGACCGATGATTCTTCAAACAGTGATATACCTGATACACCACCATCACCGACATATGGTACACCATTCACTGAGACTACCCTTTCTACTTAGAGGTCACCTACAACATCTAGTGCACTTCGACGTCGAGTTATGGTTCTTGCACCGGGACACCCTATCCCTCATGGTCGACCGTACCGCTACAATCTCAATGGGCCGGTACACATGATGACTGCGAGGAAGAGGGTTGGACCGATGCCTACTGACATTCAGTTGACTATTCTTCTTTGGATCATTTTTCTTCGGATGATTCATCGCCGAGTTCATCATCAGAGACTTCATCGGGTTCTTCCACAAACGCTTTATCTGATTCTGCATCTAGTCGTTCATCTTCTGATCATTCATTACCAGTATCACCATCGGGTACGAGATCTAGTCATCGATTATGTTCATTGGTACCGAGTGTTCATCGTTCATCTGCTATTTCCAAGAGACCATCTCATGATTCTTCTTCTGCGAGCCTTTCTTGCAAGAGGAGTAGATCACCTGTTGCATCTGTACTATTATCTTCACCTACCCTTGAAGCATTGTCGTATGCACGTGCTAACCTTTTATCATCACCTAAGAGGATTAGGAGTTCTGAGACAGCTACGGATTTAGAGGATTGTTCGGAGGATAGTTTTGAGCCATATGTACCTAGAGAGGTTGGATTGGGAGTTGACTTTGAGGATGAGATTACTGAGCCATCTAGGTCTAGAGGGACTGATTTAAAGATGGATGTTGATGTTGAGAGGAGCGATGGGATTGAGATTGACCCCAAGATTCAGGCAGAGATTGACGAGTGTTTCGCTTATGCGGATGCTGTTAGAGATAGATGGATTAATGCTAGAGTTGTAGTTGAGGATATCAATCGAGAGGAGATCGAGACGGGTGTGAGAGTCCCGGTTAAGGTTAGAGTGGATAGAGTTACTCACCTAGTGGTAGCTGATGATATCCCTGAGCCTGCTTAGGAGGGAGCTGTAGAGGTTACATATGAGACATTGGGAGATCTGGTTCAGAGGTTCCATGATCACACTGAGGAGATTCCGGTTCATCGTATTCAGGTTATTGAGAGTGTCTAGAGGGATCAGGGACACCGGATAGTAGCGACAGGACAGCAGAGTGCTGATATGTTAGAGAGGATTCAAGAGCTAGAGCGGGATAATAGGAGACTTAGAGACATTGTGGATGTTGAGAGTCAGAGAGTTACCTGATTTCGGCTTAGTGAGTTGCGTGTGCAGAGGGAGTTGAGACACATTCGACGTTTTAGATTCTATGATCGTATGAGGATTGCTAGGCTTGAGGCTTATGCCAGGAGGCATTTGGGTTACCGTTCTTAGATTGTTTCGCGATTATCCTAGTATTGACTCGTAACGCCTAATATTAGCTAATTGTTAGGGATTTGTAAATCCTATATTTTTGAACAATATTGTAACATTTTGTATTGATGATATGAAATCAAATGTTACCATTCTATGTTCGATATTCTTAACATAATGATATTTTCTATTACTTATTGCATATTGCACTATTACTAAAACGTGGCATTATCATGAAATTATTATGATTTTGTATTTTCGTATAATAATACTCGTTATTTTATTTTTGAACCCCGTTAACAACCTCGTATCGCCACAGAATTTCATCGTGTTGTGTATTGTTATGATGTAGGACAATGCCTAACACACGATCTGGAGCGTCAAGGACACGTGAGGGAGTCAACGAGCAAAGCGATCGTCGGATGGCAGAAACATTGAGAGTGCGCAACGCTGTCAGAAACCTTGGACCCCTTATGGGAAATGAGGGTGAACAAGAGGAAGTAAATGGAAATGGAGGAAATAGAGATAAAGGAAATGGAAATGGAGGAAATGGAAATAGAGGAAATAGAAATGGAGGAAATGGAAATAGAGGAAATGGAAATGGAAGAAATGGAAATAGAGGAAATGGAAATGGTAATGAAAACGGAGGAGAATATGGCTATAACTTCAGAGGATTTATGCCTGCTAGAGAGTGCACATATCAAGACTTCCTGAAGTGCCAGCCACTTAATTTTAATGGAACGGAAGGAGTTGTTGGGTTGACTCGTTGGTTCGAGAAGATGGAAACAATATTCCACATTAGCAACTGTCTAGAGAAGTACCAAGTGAAGTATGCTTCGTGCACGCTTTTAAATAGTGCATTGACATGGTGGAACTCCCATAAGAGAACAATTAGGATTGAGACCGCCTATGCCATGAGTTGGGCAAAACTTATGAAGTTGATGACAGAAGTGTACTGTCCAAGAAACGAGGTCCAGAAGATGGAGACCGAGTTATGGAACTTGGCTGTAAAAGGAAACGACTTGACTGCTTATACCAGGAGATTTCAGTAGTTGGTGTTGTTATGTACCAGAATGGTCCCAACTAAGGAGGATAAAGTTGAAAGGTTTGTTGGAGGGTTGCCTGACAATATTCAGGGGAATGTGATCGTTGCTGAACCCACTAAACTTCAAGATGCAATACGTGTTGCCAACAATTTAATGGATAAAAAGCTAAAGGGATATGCTAGAAGTGCTGAGAATAAGAGAAGGTTGGATAACAACACGAGAGACAATCGTGGACAGCAATCAGTTTTTAAGCGACAAAATGTTGGAGGCCAGAATGTGGCAAAAGCTTACACGGCTGGAAACAATAAGAAAAAGGGGTATGTTGGATCCCTACCCTACTATAGCAAGTGTAAGATACACCATGCAGGGCCGTGTACTGTGAGATGTGGAAACTGTAAGAGAGTCGGTCACATAACTAGGGATTGTATGACTACAGTTACTCCAAACACTCAGAGAGCCCTAGTTGGAAATCAGCCAAGTATTATTTGTTATGAGTGTGGAAGGTTAGGGCATTTTAGGAAAGATTGTCCTAAGTTGAGAAATCAGAACCGTGGAAACAAGACTGGAAACAAGAATGGAAACAAGACTGGAAACCAGGCTGGAAGTAATGAAGCTACGGCGAAGGCTTACGCCATTAGTGGATGAGAAACAAACCCTGATTCCAACGTTGTCACGAGTACGTTTCTTCTCAATAACTGTCATGCTTCTATGTTATTTGATTCGGGAGCCGATAAAAGTTTTGTGTCGTCTACCTTTAGTGATTTGATTGATGTTGCACCATCCACTTTAGACACTAGTTATGCTGTAGAACTTACCGATAGGAGAATTTCAGAAACCAATGTTGTCCTTAGAGGCTGTACGTTAGGATTATTAGGTCATCCGTTCGACATAAATCTAATGCCCGTAGAACTTGGTAGTTTCGACGTCGTCATCGGTATGGATTGGTTAGTGAAATTCCATGCGTTGATTGTTTATGACGAGAAGGTCGTCCATATACCTTATGGAGATGAAGTATTGATAATCTGAGGTGACGACTATGACAACGGAAGTAAGTTGAAGTTGAATATCATATCGTGCACGAAAACCTAAAAGTATATTGAGAGAGGATGTCAAGTATATCTAGCCCAAGTTACGTCTAAGAAGACCGAGGATAAGTCAGAGGAGAAGCGGCTTGAGGACGTGCCGATCGTACGGGAATTTTCGGAAGTCTTTCCAGAAGACTTACCTGGGGTACCACCTACTCGACAAGTTGAATTTCAAATCGACTTAGTCCTTGGTGCTGCACCTGTAGCACGAGCCCCGTACCGATTAGCACCAGCCGAACTGCAAGAGTTATCCGCTCAGTTGCAAGAACTTTCTGACAAAGGATTTATAAGACCTAGTTCCTCACCCTGGGGAGCTCCGGTTTTGTTTGTCAAAAAGAAAGATGGATCTTTTCAGATGTGTATCGACTACCATGAACTAAACAGACTTACTGTGAAGAACCGATACCCACTTCTGAGAATCGACGACTTGTTTGATCAACTGCAAGGGTCAAGAGTCTACTCTAAGATCGACCTGAGATCTGGTTATCACCAACTCAGAGTTCGAGAGGAAGACATTCCCAAGACCTCATTTAGGACTCGCTATGGTCACTACGAGTTCTAAGTAATGACGTTTGGTTTGACTAACGCACCAGCAGTATTCATGGATTTGATGAATAGGGTATGCAAACCATATCTGGATAGATTCGTGATTGTATTCATCGATGATATTTTGATCTATTCCAAGAGCAGAAAGGAGCATGAAGGGCACCTTAAGTTAATTCTGAGGTTACTTAAAAAGGATGAGTTATACGCCAAGTTTTTGAAGTGTGAGTTTTGGCTGTCGAAGGTATAATTTCTTGGTCACGTGATTGATAGTGAAGGCATTCACGTTGATCCCGCTAAGATTGAGTCTATCAAGAATTGGGCGTCACCCAAGACCTCAACCGAGATTCGTCAGTTTTTAGGTTTGGCTGGTTACTACCGACGATTTATCAAAGGTTTCTCGAAAGTCGCTAGGCCTATGACGAAGTTGACTCAGAAAAGCGTGAAGTTTGATTGGGGAGAAAAGGCAGAGGCTGCGTTTTAGTTGTTGAAGCAAAAATTGTGTAGTGCACTGATATTGGCTTTACCCGAGGGAAGTGAGAACTTCGTGGTATATTACGATGCCTCTTATAAAGGGTTGGGCGCGGTTTTGATGCAAAGGGAGAAGGTCATAGCTTACGCATCCCGCCAACTCAAGGTTCACAAGAAGAACTATACCACACACGACCTAGAGCTTGGTGCAGTAGTTTGCCTTGAAGATGTGGAGACGCTATCTGTATGGTATAAAGTGCGTCGTGTTCACTAATCACAAGAGTTTGCAGCACATTCTCGATCAGAAAGAGTTGAACATGAGACAACGATGATGGTTAGAGTTGTTAAGCGACTACGATTGTGAGATTCGATATCACCCAAGAAAGGCGAACGTGGTGGCTGATGCCCTAAGTCGAAAGGAGAGAAGCAAGCCGCTACGAGTTCGGGCCTTAGTTATGACTATTAGTTTGAACCTTCCGAAGCAGATTTTGAGTGCTCAATCGGAAGCCAGGAAAGAAGAGAACTTCATCAACGAAGATTTGCATGGCATGATTAACAAGTTAGAACCTCGTTAAATAGCCCATATGATAAGCTTTAAGCTCATATAAGTCCCATAGCCATAAGGTTCTATTTTGTAGCTTAAACTTAAGCCCAAAAGTGCCATTGTGGCTGTTTGATTGACTATTTTTGGCCAATTAGCTTATAGCTTTTTAAAGCTTTTCTGTCTGATTTCTTGGCTTATCTTTGTTTACATTTGCTTATTTTGTTTCCTCTTAGCTTATTTGTGCTTAAAAGACCAAACAGTTTAGCTTAAGCCTTAGTGTAAAAAAAGCTCACACTGTCACTTTTTCTTTTGCTTATTCCAGCTTATTTTTAAGTTGTATAAAAAAGTCTCTTTTTTAAAGTTTTTTATTTTTGCTAGTTTTACAAGTTTCAAAAAGAAAAGAAAAAAAAATTCCAAAAAGGAAGACCACAGAACTTGAACATGTGACCTCCCCTTTAACACACACACGTCCCACACATCACACACACTAACCATTGGTACCAGTAGGACCATCTGGTTATGTGTTGCACTATTAATTCTTTATAGTCCTTTTAGCCTTTTAAGCATTCAGCCACTTTTAGCTTATTACCAGCTTATTCCAATAAGCTGGTAAGCCCTTTTTATTTTTCATAGAATCAGCACTCTTTAAGCTACTTTTCAGAATTTTTTCAGATTTTTTCCATTAAGTTTACTATTTTTAATTAATTTTTCTTTTTAAAACTGTTTTTAATTCATAAAAAATTATTAAAAAATCAAAAAAATATAATTCTTTTTTTAAAAAATTTCTTTTATCATTTAGCACTTAGGAAAATTAAATTTGCATTCGTAGGGTTAAAATTTTACAATTTGTTTTTTTAAAGAACGGGTTTTGATTCACGTTCTCGTTTTTAGGTTTAAAGTTTTATTTGCTTTCGTTTTTAGCGTACTCCGTTTTTGCATTTTAATTGTAGAAATAGAAAAACCAATCCAAAAATCTTTAACCATTCAATTTACGCGATCGCGAACTTAATCCCGATTCTCAATTCACACCTCGAAGGGGAAACGACCCGGGAATGTTATTTTTGAGATTTTGCTTTGGTCAAAAGTGAAAATCTTTTGAAAAGCCTTACGGAATACTTATCTCTCTATTATTGATCTTATCCTTATTACGTATTTATATTATATATATTTATTATATATTATATTTATATGTATTAAAAAGGACGAGTCAGATTGTAAGGTCACTATTACTCCAAACACTCAGAGAGCCCCAGTTGGAAATCAACATGGTATTGTTTGTTATGAGTGTGGAAGGCCGGGACATTTTAGGAAACATTGTCCTAAGTTAAGGAATCAGAACCGTGGAAACAAGACTGGAAACAAGAATGGGAACAAGACTGAAAATGAGACTAGAGATAACGAAGCTACAACAAGGGCTTACGCCATTGGTGGAGGAGGAACAGACCCTAATTCCAACGTTTTCACGGGTACGTTTCTTCTCAATAACTGTTATGCTTCTATGTTATTCGACTCGGGTGCCGATAGGAGTTTTGTGTCGTCTAACTTTAGTGCTTTACTTGATGTTGCACCATCCACTTTAGACACTAGTTATGTCGTAGAACTTGCCGATGGAAGAATATCAGAAATCAATATTGTTCTTAGAGGTTGTACGTTAGGATTATTAGGTCATCCGTTCGACATAGATTTAGTGCTCGTAGAACTTGGTAGTTTCGACGTCATCATCGGTATGTATTGGTTAGCGAAGTACCACGCGTTGATTGTTTGTGACGAGAAGGTCGTCCGTATACCTTATGGAGATGAAGTATTGATAATCCGAGGTGACGATTGTGATGGCAGAAGTAAGTCGAAGCTGAATATCATATCGTGCACAAAGACTCAGAAGTATATAGAGAAATGATGTCAAGTTTATCTGGTACAAAGTTACATTCAAGAAGAATGAGGACAAGTTTTTTTTTTTAGAGGAGAAGCGACTTATGGATCGTGCTGATCGTACGGGGGGGGTAATTTCCAATAGTCTTTCAGAAGATTGCCTGGGCTTCCGACTCGCTCGACAAGTTGAATTCCTAAATAAAAATTATTTTTTTTATTTTTTTGATTATTCTTCTTTTCATTTATTTTGACTTAGTCCATGGTGCTGCACCTGTAGCATGAGCCCCGTATCGATTAGCGCCAGCCGAATTGCAAGAGTTATCCACTTAGTTACAAGAACTTTCTGACAGAGGATTTATAAGACCCAGTTCCTCACCCTAGGGAGCTTCGGTTTTATTTGTCAAAAAGAAAGATAGATCTTTTTGGATGTATATCGACTACCGTGAACTAAACATACTTACTGAGAAGAACCGATACCCACTTTTAAGAATCGACGACTTGTTTGATCAACTTTTAGGGTCAAGAGTCTACTATAAGATCGACCTGAGATCTGGTTATCACCAACTCAGAGTTCGTGAGGAAGACATTCCCAAGACCGCATTTAGGACTCGTTATGGTCACTACGAGTTCCAAGTAATGCTGTTTGGTTTGACTTACGTACCGGCAGTATTCATGGATTTGATGAATCGGGTGTGCAAATCGTATCTAGATAGATTCGTGATTGTATTCATCGATGAAATTTTGATCTATTCTAAGAGCAGAAAGGAGCATGAAGGACACTTTAAGTTAATTCTGAGGTTACTTAAGAAGGAGGAGTTGTACGCCAAGTTTTCAATGTGCGAATTTTAGCTGTCAAAGGTATAATTTCTTGGTCATGTGATTGATAGTGAAGGCATTCACGTTGATCCCACTAAGATTGAGTCTATCAAGGATTGGGCGTCACCTAAGACACCAACCGAGATTCGTCAATTTCTAGGTTTGGCCGGTTACTACCGATGATTTATCGAAATTTTCTCAAAAATTGCTAGGCCTATAACGAAGTTGACTCAGAAAAGCGTGAAGTTTGATTGGGGACAAAAAGGCAGAAGCTGCGTTTCATTTGTTGAAACAGAAATTATGTAGTGCACCGATTTTGGCTTTACCCGAGGGAAGTGAGAACCTTCATGGTCTGTAATGCGGATGCTTTGCATAAAGGGTTTGGGCCACGGTTTTGATGCATGATAGAGAGAAGGTCAATAGCCTACTCCATCTCGCAACTCAAGTTCACGAAGAAGAATATTACTGCCACACCTGACTAGAGCTTGGTGCAGTAGTGTTTGCTTTGAATATGTGGATACACTATCTGTACGGTACAAAGTGCGTCATCTTCACTGATCACAAGAGTTTACAACATATTCTCGATCAGAAGGAGCTGAACATGAGACAACGACGGTGGTTAGAGTTGTTGAGCGACTACAACTGTGAGATTCGATATCACCCAGGAAAGGCGAACGTGGTGGCTGATGCCCTGAGTTGAAAGGAAAGAAGTAAGCCGCTATGAGTTCGGGCCTTAGTTATGACTATAGGGTTAAACCTTCCTAAGCAGATTTTGAGTGCTCAATCGGAAGCCAGGAAAGAAGAGAACTTCATCAATGAAGATTTGCATGGCATGATTAACAAGCTAAAACCTCGTACTGATAGAACATTGTGTTTGAACAATCGAAGTTGGATTCCATGTTTTGGTGATTTGAGGGCTTTGATTATGCATGAGTCTCATAAGTCAAAGTATTCCATCCACCCTGGATCGGATAAGATGTACCAAGACATGAAGAAGTTTTATTGGTGGCCAAACACGAAAGAGGAAATTGCCACCTATGTCAGCAAGTGTTTAACATGTGCTAAGGTTAAGGTAGAGTATCAGAAACCGTCTGGTTTGTTGGTTCAACCAGAGATCCCACAATGGAAATGGGAGAACATAACAATGGACTTTTTGACTAAGTTGCCAAAGACAGCAGCTGGTCAAGATACGATTTTGGTAATCGTTGATCGTCTCACTAAGTCTGCTCATTTCTTTCCCATGTGAGAAGATGACACATTGGAGAAGTTGACGAGACAATACTTGAAGGAAGTAGTCTCAAGGCATGGAGTGCCAGTTTTGATCATCTCTGATCATGATGGGAGATTTACGTCACATTTTTAGAAGTCCCTTAATAAAGCATTAGGTACTCGATTGGATATGAGCACAGCTTACCATCCAGAGACCAATGGTCAGAGTGAGAGAACCATTCAGACATTGGAGGACATGTTACGTGCCTGTGTACTCGACTTTAGAAAAGGTTGGGATATACACTTACCATTGGTAGAATTTTCGTACAACAACAGTTACCATACCAGCATTGAGGCTGCTTCGTTTGAGGCGTTGTATGGGCGCAAGTGTCGATCACCTGTCTGTTGGACTAAAGTTGGAGATAGTCAGCTCACTGGCCTAGGGATCATCCACGAAACGACTAAGAAGATCGTTCAAATCAAAGGCCGTATTCAAGCTGCTCGTGATCGTCAAAAGAGTTATGCCGACGTGAAAAGGAAACCCCTTGAGTTTCAATTAGGAGATAAGGTCATGCTGAAAGTATCACCATGGAAAGGAGTGATACGTTTCGGCAAACGGAGAAAGCTGAACCCTCGCTATATAGGACCTTTTAAGATCATTGCTAAAGTAGAAACCGTCGCCTATCGACTTGAACTCCTAGAGCAGTTGAGTAGAGTTCATAGTACGTTTCACGTCTCAAAATTGAAGAAATGTATGGCTAACGAACCCCTTGCTATACCGTTAGATGAGATCCAAGTTGACGACAAATTGTACTTCATCGAAGAACCTGTCAAGATTATAGACCGAGAGGTCAAATGTCTAAAGCAGAGTCATACCCCGATTGTAAAGGTACGCTAGAACTCTAGGAGAGGTCCAGATTTCACTTGGGAGCGTGAAAACGAAATGCAAAAGAAATACCCGCATCTTTTCCCAATTCTCGCGTCTGTGGCGAATGCTACATCGTAAGCCTTGATCGTAAGTTTTGAGGACAAAGCTCTTCTAACGGGGAAAGAATGTGACACCCCGAAAATTTCCGATCAATAAATTAGCCGTTTTTGTTTAGTAGTTTGAATTTTTAAAAGTTTCGTTTAACTTTTTCATTTAACCAGGAAGTTTTCCGCTTTTATCTGAGAACCATCATCGGGAGCGAACCGGGACACCTAACGTTGTAGTATTTTGGCAATAGCCACGTTTTTATATTTATGGCAATATTTAAAATTTCATAATTTTCGGAGATACCGTTATTCGTTTCGTTACTTGCGTAAACCGTGTTTCGTTTAAAAATGAGCATATGCATGGTAGGCTTTGAAATTAAATCAAATAATGAAGCACTAGCATTATATAGTATTAAAAATTCATTTTTGGTCCCCTCCCCATGCATGCATGCGTCCAAACAACCTTATAACCCTTGGAGACCAAGTTTGAATTCAAATTGCAATAAGACAAGTTCTTATCACATGTTTTGTCCTAGCTTAATTCTAATTGGAGGATCAAATTGGTCTCCTCCCTTCCTTTGTCCCATTCCCACGGCACACACTAACACACACCTAGTGTGTGAAGTAAACTTGTTATTATAAACCATTTGTTCTCATTTTTTCATTCATAATACACACACACTTCACATTGAGTTTTCTTTGCTCTCTTGTTTCCCCTAGTCTATGAAAACACACACACACACATAAAAAATTTATAACTTTCATTTTTGATCAAAAACTCTTAAAGATTTGTTGAAGGTTTGATCATTTGTATCATTCGGGTATTAGTTAAACAACGTTTAGGTTATTTCTAGTCATCAATTATCCTTCTAAACCACTTCTTTTTGTAAGTCTCTTAATCTTCAAATAACTTGTACTTTTCTTATCATCTTGATGCATACATGCTAGTTGTACAACTTATTTTGTGAAAACAAGATTTTAAAACTACATAAACCTTAAAAGGTTACATATATATTTCGAAAAATATAAAAAGAAATATAAGGAAATCATAATTTTGTGATCGTGGTTATTTTCGTATAATAAAAATGGTATGCTATAGCTTATTTTATTCGGCTTATGTTATAAAAGCTTTTGGAGAGCTTATTTGATTATTTCGAGCTTATTGGGCTTATATTATGGTTCGGCCCAAACTAGAAAAAAAGAAGAAATGTTTGTTTAGCTTATTTTATTTTGGCTTATATTTTATTAGCTTATTTTGAAAGGACAAACGATAAACTTATTTGGCTTAATAAATAAGCCCGGATATGGCTTAATGGGCTTATAGCCGCGTCCCACATGCAAGGCCAACACCATGAGCTTATTTTGAGCTTATATGGTTCGGCTTATTATTGAGTGGCTTATTGTGAGCTTATTGATAGCTTATTATTAAGTCGCTTGTTTATTATTTAATGTTTTGCTTATCAGACTAAATGGATATGTTAAAACTACTTTTTTAGACTTTACGGGCCAAGGCCCAACATAAATAGAATACACCATGGAATAAAGCTACGGTGTAGCTTATAGAATAAGTTCACGAATAACTTATTTAATAGTGTACGACTTTGACGCTATACGTATAACTTATTTTAAATGTTAGACGTTGCGAATAATAAGAGATTTAATGATGTATAGTTTGTAATTATGAAAAGTGGATTGGAAAGTGATTTGAAAATGGTTTTAAATAAAGTCTACAACTTTGGAAAACGTGTAAACACGAACGGGTCATGCCGAAATTTTTATAAATTACTATACTTATTAAATATTAGAAAACGCACACGATAAAACTAGNCATTTGACAAAGACTGTGAAGACTTTGAAGGCCCAATCCTAGCCCAGTTACAGCCAATCTCAGCCATTGTACACACAAAATCCACTTTATAGCTTATTGGGCTTGAAAAAGCCCAATAGCTAAGCCTGTACCCAATTGGGCCCAATAGCCCAACACAAACCCAAGCCCAACAAAAGCCCACAATTCTTTTTATAAAACTTTAGGGGCTAAATTGCCAATTTTAAAAGTTGTTTTATAATTAAAAAATGGTAAAAAGAATCCAGGGACCAAAACTGCCAAATGGCTATTTTTATACCCTTTTTAAACACAAAGGGGCAGTTTTGCAAATATTGAAAACCTTTTTTATTCTTTTCTATAAAAACCAGAAGGGCTGGTTTTGCAATTTACCAAAACTTTTTTTAATCCCTCTTTTGTTATAAAACGACAAGGACCATTTGTGTCAATAACCAAAGATCTTTTATAACTAGTTTTAGGGCTTAAGTGAAATGAAAAGAGAATGAAAGATGGGGGGGCACTCTTGCCTCTTCCCCATTCTTTCCATTTAAACCTGCAACCAACAGGGTACTATTACCCCCTTGGCGCCAAAACCCACACCGGGCATCCCATGGTTTCTAGGCCATACCACTACCCCTAGTACACTTCCCAGCTCACTCTAACCATTTCCCACCTCCCCATTACCCCTATAACTTTTCCAGGTTGGCAATACACAAAATCCCGAACCCCATGAATGGTGAGATGATGTAACTAGAATAATGGAAGGCTAGGATTGCTGGAGAGACATTGCACACTCACAACAAGCTCATCCCATGAGCCAGAAGTCTTTGGGGACCTCTATAAAAGAAAAGAAGGCAACCCGAAGTCAAAAACCACATTGCATCCCCTGTTTTTCCTTTTCTTAGTGTAAAATTTAGTTAAGTTTTCTTAAAAAGTATTGTACTCAGTTTATTTTAAGTTTATGTTGTAATATTTCCAGTTTTAATAAAAGATAAGAGTTTTTTGTGTTATTGCATTTATCAAAATTTGAAGTGTAAATTAAGCCATCAATTCTGTTTAAACTTACATAACCATGTGTAAAAGTTGTTAAGCTCAACTTAATAACACTTGTCTTACCCCTTTACTTCATTTAAAAAACAAAAAAAAAACGAAATTTATATTTAAGGGGGTGTTTGGTTTAGACCCCAAAATGGGTCATATGGGATTTTTCATGGGTCATAACCACTCAGCCAACTTTGGCTGAGTGTGTGGAGTTTATTAAGTCATTTTACTCACAAGTTTTAGTTTAAAAATAAGTTTTTAAGGTCCTTTGTCTTTCTGTCAAAATTTTAGAAAGCCAAAGTGACCTAAGGCTAAGCTGTTGAAACAGTTAAAACACCTCATTTTTGTGTTATTGGAGTTACAAAAAGCCAAAAGAAAGCCCTCTTGCTCTTTTCATAACCAAATGACCCAAAAAAAGAAAAAAAAAAAACACAAAAATAAAAAAAACAAAATACAAGAAAAAAAACAAAACAACAAAACAAAAAAAAAAAAAAAAAAAAAACAAAAAAAAAAACAAAAAAAAAACAAAAGTTAGTAATTCAGTGTTTACTATACATTTCTTTGTAAAATGCCACATTCAAGTCCTAATGTCAGCAGCCAATGTCAACTTTTAGAAGCTTCAAAATATGGGATTAAGCTCTAATTATCGGGCCCTTTAAATCTGTTTGTGGTTGGTTTTTGGTAATAAAGCTCTTGTAAGTGATTATTGCATAGCTAAAAAAAGCCTTAAGATCACTGCCTAGACCTCCCCTGGTGCTGACACATTAATTCAGCCCCACTTTTTCTAGCTTATTTAATATTAAATGCCATAGGTTTTATTGCTTTTAAACATAGCTTATAGGTAGTTGTCTAGGGATTAGCAGCTTATTTTATTTAGAAAGCTGTATTTTGGTTTAGCTTATTATAGGCTTAAGTTCCCCTTTTTCTGTTTTTTATAATACTGATTAGATTAGCTTATGATTTCAGCTTATCTTTAGGATTAGTTAGGAAGCACATAGCTTATATTTAGGACTCCCATTAGCCTTATATAACTGACCCCCTAGTTATAGCTTATTTAGCATGCTTAAATCCCCAAAAGAAAGAAAAATAAGCTCATAAGCTAAATAAGCTTCTGCAGCCCCAAAAGCTCTCATTTCTGGGTTAATTAAGTTCATTTCAGCTGTGTGCTTATTAAGAAAATGTTGTCCTTGAGCCCCTTAACAAACATTGCTTTTATAAGCTTGTTGATAATAAGCTTGGTTTGGACTTGCTTTGTAATCGGGTTGGTGTGCAGGGACCAATTGTGTAATTTTCTATTTTATAGTTAGTATTGTTAGTCCCTGTGGTTAACTACCCTATTGCCCCGTTAGTCCTTATGTCCTTTCCCTGTTAGTCCTTTTGTTTTAACAGCAGTTAACTTTAGTTAGTTTTATTTAATTTAAATAATTAAATTAGGTTAAATTTTAATTAGTTTAATTACTTTAATTTTAAACAGTAACTTTTGGGCATTTTTATATTTTTAGAATTGTTAACTTTTTCTTTATTTAATTTTATTTTTTCAGAATTTTTATAACTTTTATTTTTTGTCTTTTTCTATTTTCTTAGTTTTAATTAGTTATTAATCTTTAAAAATTCATAAAAAATCCAAAAATTAATAAAAAAATATTTTTCTTTTTTATAAAATTTTCTTTTGTCATTTAGTGTCTAGGAAAAATATAAAATTTAGTGTAGGCTTTATTTTTCATAAAATTCAGTCTTAGACCCGTTTTACCGAGTGCGTTTTACCGTTTCTTTTCGTTTAGCATTCAAACGACCTCCGTTTTTATTCTAGTTTTTTTTATTTTTCAAATTAACTTAATTAGAATTTAATTTTGATTTTTAATTTAATTTAGCATTTATTTTCTTAATTTTTAGTATTTAGGTTTCCCGATACCTGATTCTGTTCCCCGTATTTTAGTATAGATTTAATTTTAGGATTTCCCTATAACTAATTTTGTTTCCCGTAGTTTTTAAGATCCCCATTTCCTATATCTGTTTCCCGTAGATTAAATTAGGTTTTATTTAATTAATTTTAGTTGTAATTATATCAGTGTTTCCATCATATCTAAATATTCTCCATCATTCAATTTCTCATCAAACCAGGATTACCTTCAATTGCAGCCTCGTTGGGACATACGACCCGGGAATATCTCTTCCGGAATCTTTTTATCATTGATTCTATCTTGTGTATTTTATCCTTTTGTGGAATTTGACCTTTTGCCTTGGTCAAGGGCATTCGGTTAGGATCTGTATTAGGGTTGCTATATAAGTGTATACTAAGCTACGAATCATCCTACCTAAGTAGTATAAATAGAGATGTCTTGTAAAGAAGTAGGTTAAATTTATGCATTCAAAGTTGTATCTTTCACAAATACCTACTCCTCCAAATCAACTAAGTCCTTGAACAAGTTTAGTTGGATAGCATAGTTGTCAACAACTTAGCATAATACTTTAAGTTACGCTAAGTTGTTAGTGAGGAGATCACACACACACACATTGTCATTTAATCCTCATTGTTGTTTCGCAAACAATGGGGTATAGTTCTTAATAAAAATTTATAAGAATTAAACGTTGAAACATTGTTTTGTGTTCTTTACTTGTTTATTTTTTATATATGTCAAAACTGTTTTTCATTACATTACTTCAAGCCATGAGTTAGTTTTATCTTAACTTTCTAGTTTTAGGTAACTAACTCAAGAGGAACAACACGCAGGCAGGCTCTTCAACGAATGCAAACATATATATCCCTACAAAAGTAACCGAGGTTCTTTTTTCACGAAAGAAGTTGTAAAAGTTAATAGTTTTATTTTTTTATCAAATTGAAAATAAATATCAAATCGAGCATCCGAAATATGGATATCTAAGTTTGAATACTGAACATACACGTATAAAAAAATTTGTGAGTCCTTAAAGGTTTGTTTTCCGATAGTTAAAGGACTTTGGCAGCTATTTGCAGTGAACTTTTCAAGAAGTTTATATTTTTTGTCCGATGAGCTAAGGTTGTTTAATTGACATGGATGCCCTTTTAAGTACTTACCTTCACATTTTTATTCATAAAACCTTGTTGTCATCGACCTATCTTACCGCCAGATAAAACATATTTGGAAAACATTTAAGGTAGTTACATGTTCATACAATTTTTCTGCTTGACACTCTATGACGCACTAACTTATTGTTTTTCTTTTGATGTCGGTGCTTTTGAAGGTTAAGAGTAATGAATTTAAGATGCTATTATAACCTAGCAACCACCCATGAATTCTAAAAAATCACAAAGAACTAAGTCTTGTTGTTGTGTGAATTTGGTTAGAGTTCATCCCTTAATTGGAATGCTCAAGAGGATTTTTGTGTTAAATATGAGAGACTGCAAACAACTTTCAAATAGAGTGGAAAATGGATGTTCTTCAGGTTTTGAATCTCTCGCGATGCTTAAATAACGCTTTTTAAAATTATCACTACTAGAAAAAAACGAAAACGCCAGCAAGCTCGTCGACGAATGCAAACATATATATCTCTACAATGGTAACCTGGTTTTTTTTCACGGTAGAAGTTGTAAAAGTTAATCATTTTTTTATCAAATTTAAAAATAAATATAAAATCGAATATCCAAATTTCGGATATCCCAGGTAACCGAATTTTGGATATCCAAGTTTGAATACTGAACATATACGTATGAAAAACTTGCGGATCGTTAAAATTTGTTTTTCGATAGTTGAAGGACTTTAGCAGCCATTTGCAGTGATCTTTTCAAGAAGTAAATGTTTTTTTCCGATGAGCTAAGGTTGTTTTATTGGCATGGATGCCCTTTCAAGTATTTACCTTTAGATTCCACCCTCATTTAGTTTCGATTGAAAGCACAAATGATGTGTTTTGTTTTAAGTAAACGTGGAGTCGTGGATCTTTACCCTCGTATTGAAAGTTTTTGAAGTAATATATTTTATCAGAGTAAAAACCATCTACCAAAAAAATACATAATGAAGAGTTTATGTAAAAATCTGTGTATGTAGATGTATTATAACTATATAAGTATAAGATATTTACATAATGGTATAGGAAAATTTTAATTAACAACCTCGTGTGTACACCTTGGCATGCTTCGGTATGCCAAGATAGAAATTTACAAGATACAAATTTACATTTTTAATGAATTGTAAATTAAAATTAAATAATATACAATTTGTATGCACAAATAATTAATATTAGATATATTGTGACTTATGTCATATGAAATTAAATAAGATTTATGTTCATGTCTTGTGCGCGTACATAGGTATATAATTAGTGTGAGTTTTTTTTCTTTTCTTTTCTTTTTTGTTGGATGGATTTGCCTAAATTATTTCAACTTTAACTTTTTATTGTACAAGGAAATGACTTTTTTCTACATGATATACTTGAGTTCTCTTAGTGATTCAATTGAAAAAATTTTAAAATTTAATTTCTCATTTTGTATATCTTAATCTTAATTAGTTATAATACATGTATTCAATTTCTTGAATATTTAAAGTTTTTAAAAAAAATAAAGTTAATTGACTAATTTATCCTTTTTAATACCCCTATTTTAACATAGAAATTATAAACTGATGAATAAAATAGAAACTAAAAGCACACATGTTTGAAACTAAAGACACACACGATTGAAACTGAAATGTAAAAAAAGTTACCTAAATAGAAACTAGAAACTAATAGATATACAAATGGAAACATATTTGGTTTGTCACCTTACACGCGCGGTTTTATATGGAAATATAACATAATTTAGAAAATTATTAAGTTCAATAAATGCATATAAACATATGCCATGGTGGCACATATTAGAAAATCCTTTTCCAAATAACTAAATGATTATTCGTGCATACGACTTAATAACGGTAGATAGTTATAATGATATTTTGGTTACACAAAGCACTTAATCAAAATATCATTATAACTATATGCCGTTATAAAATCTTGTTGCTACATGTACTCGTCTAGTATCGTATAACTAATTGAGTCATAGTTAGAGCGAACGGTATGATGACATTTACCAAGCGCAAAATCTACGTGGAACCCAAAATGGCGCTGCCAATGGCATGTAATGATACCGCGCAAGCCAAATGGCAAATCCCAAAGTTACTACATTGGCGTACGCCAAATCTTGTTTCTTTTTTTTTTCTTTTTTTAATTTGTTTTGTGTGTGAGTGTCGTGTTTTAATTGGGTATGGTGGGCTAAAATAGGGGAAATGACATGGGATTTGACATGTTATGAGCGAATGAGTGTTTTGCGTGTGTATGTTAAAATGAGTTGGCGCAGAAATAACACTAAAAAATGTTCCGTCTTGGAGTGTGTTTGGCAGACAGCTTTTAAGAGCATTTTTGAGCAATTAAAATTTAACATTTAACATTATTATTACAAAGCTCGTTTGGAAGAAAGCAGTTAGCATTTATAAAATTATAAAAACGCTAATTTCTCAATGCTCTTTGATTAGCATTTACCGTTTAGCATTTAGCATTACGTTATTTTACACATTAAAATTACAGTTTCAGCTATTATACCAAACACTTTTATTAATTAAACTGCTACTGCTAACTGCTACCTGCTACCGTTAATTTTAACAAACACACCTTGACGTGGTTGTATTAAATACACCTGACCTTGTCTCAAAATACAACTTTTGTTCGATCAACTTTATTTTTTATAGCATGCAAAACGATGCACAACATTCTCAGTGGCCAGTGTAGACCCCAATAAACACGAAATACACAATGAATTGAAAGAAATTTTAATCCAATATAGTGGGTTCATAATATGTTCATGGTAAAAAGGTAGTCGAGGATATATTCAACCAATGAACTATTAGTTATTCGATTTCTACGTTAGGTTACTCAAAGTAACGAGAGACATCAAATTCAAAGTCATTTAAAAACGGTAAGCGTTGAGTATTGTGATTGTGATGTATAATGCTCATCACAATTTTCATCTACACCAAAAACATGATATGTAATAGCAACGTACTTTTCCATTTGTTCCTTTATCAAATACGAACCCAAAAAAGTACCACAATACTCATTCAACTTTCAAAATTTGTTTCATTATCATACATTTGCATACGTGGCCATACAGGCAACCGGCTACACAAGTAAAAAACTATTTGAAGAAGAAAATGAAGACATGTTATAATTTAGTGCAATTGTACGTGTTTCAATTTGGGGGTTTAAAGTGTTAGGTTGTAGGTATTTCAATTTGGGAAAAACACTTATAATCTGTATTAGGTGGTTGACGTGGAACTCAACGATACAAAAAATAACGTTGCATGTATATCTGTCATGTGACGTGGATTTGTAGGTTAAAATGGTTAATTTGTTGATATCTACACAAAACAAACAAAATTGAATGAGTATTGTGGTACTTTTTTTGTTCGTATCTGATAAGAAAACAAATAAGAAAGTATGTTGATATTACATGTCATTATTAAACCACATGTATATTTAATGTTTATATCTTTTTCTAAAAACTTCATAAAGAACAAGTCATGACAAAAGAAATCTTCAACATACAATTAATTAATTAACAAACCACTAATGACATCAAGTGAAGTTAAAAGAACAACACGTTAATAACATCGGTGCATTTATAATTCAGAACGTGTCACAACTTTTAGCATTTAATTATGTAGCTCAGTCAAAACCCCAAGTAAATTTGGTGGCATCATACGACTTGTTCAATGTGACATCATATACTATAACACAATAAGTAGTGTGTTATTATTAAAAAAAAGTACAAAATATGTTTTTTTTTCCTCACTTTACAGTGTAACACAGTTTTTTATCAGTTTATGTTCCGTACTTTTTGCCAGTTTAATACTTTCGACTTGTTAAACTATATATTTTTCGTTCTGCATTTTCAGTTTCACAGTTTTATAATATAAACAAAATTATAAAAATTAAAAATAAAATAAAATTATAAAGATCTTTTTTGGCTCACAAATAGTACACATGTTTTGTACTTTATGCCTCTTTTGTCTCTCAACACATTTTTTAACCATGATCTGTTACGTATTTTTTGTCTGTTTAATACGTTGGACTTGTTAAACTTTATAATTTTCATTCAATGTTCACAGTTTTATAATATAAATAAAATTATAAAAAAAAACACTAAAAGACATAAGAGAGTACAAATAGTATTTTATATATCCCATCCTTAAGTATTAAGTAAGTAACATATTATACATAAGCTTTTTTGAAAACTTAAATTTGACAAGGCCCATTACTTGACTGCATAAAAGAGACTTGCATTCATTTGTAGCTGGCTTGCAATATAAATTAAGTCAACTATGCTATTTCTATTCTTGTGGTAACTCTTTTTAACGTTGGAGTTTTGGACTTTTGCTAGTATGTTTTCAATCCACAAAATGTTTAAACCGGAGTGCGTATCTTGACTCCGGGTGTCTTTTGTTACAAGTAATTTTCACTCCATAAAAACTTCGACAATTTTCATAATCTTGTATAAACATTAATTAATATGATCACAAGCCAAAATTTGAACCTGACTCTTTATTCACAAAATAATGCAACAAAATGTAAACTCGTTTCATTCTATTATCTTTTGTTAGTGATATACAATTATTGTTAGACTTGTATTGTGTCATGTGATGTTTGTTTTTTAAAAGATATCTTTTAACACCTTTTTAATGTTACTCGTTCAAACGTGATTTGTCATTAAGTGCGTTTGTTTTTTTTCCTCGTTTAGAAGCGGTCAGAAATTAAAATCTCTTACCCAACAAGATGTGGAGGAAATGTCTTACTACATCTTAATATGTTTTAACTTTTTTTTCCCTTTTACCTTTTTTACATTAATTTTTTTTGTTTATTTCTTTTTTATTTTATATTATATATTTTCTCGTCTTTTCCTTTCGTATTGATAATACTAGAGAGAATTACGCGTTACTCCCTCCGTCTCAAAATTATTGTCTCCCGACAAAAAACACACAGTTTAAGAAAAGTGCATTTATGATTGCTTTCTCTTTCTTACTTTTTGACATAATGACAGTTTTACCCTTAGTTAATTAATTAAAGTCTTCTTTAACGTTTGTAATATTAATTTCAAACAAGGGTAATATAGTAAACTTGATCAAACTTCCCTATCTATTTTTAGTAGTGGACAATTAAATTGAGAAATCCCAAAAAGAAAACGTGGACAATAAAAATGGGACGGAGGGAGTATTTTTTTTGAAAATAAAAAATGTTAAACAGGATAATATGATGATGACTACAATGCTCAAACTTAATACAATAGTCTTTTAACCAATAATAATGTATAACTAATCTTTAAAATCAAATAGTGGCATGCCTATTTTCAGCATTAACTTGAATTTTTTTCTTTTGAAAATATTTTAATTGTTACATGACAATGTCAAATATATTCTAAGATATTTTACTCTTTTTCATAATCTTATTATCATAAATTATTTGATAGTGATAGTTTAAAAGATAGTGAACATGTTTAACAACATGGGAATATAACATAGCAACAATATATGACTAATTTACGAGATCAAATTGCGACACAATGTCCTTGAATGTTTTGTTTTAACACATCTTATTTCTAGGTTGCTAGGTCGTGTTAGTTTTATGACTCGGTTGTTCTATTTAATGTTTTATAATCGTTTATGTACAATAAGCATGAAACTGCTATATATTTATATCATTCATACATTAAAAAAAACAACATTATTTCATTCAGATTTAAACATTTACGCATTAGATTCAGATTCACATTCAAAATCTTTTAACAAACAAACAGCACCTAAGCTTAGCCCGTTTATTATGTTTTATATTGTATCGACATTTGGTTTTGAAGGCAATCAATCACAATTAACACTCCGATAATTTTGGTTTGTTATTTGAGTTTTGCTAACAACAACTTTTAGAGTTGTTAACAATTGATTTTCAAGAATCAAGCTTAAAAAATATATCATGTTCAAATAAAATCATGAAAAATCATTTTTTTTATTTTCTCAAACTCAAATACTATGCACTCTCTCTATTGGTCATTTAAATGAAAAATGAAGAATTTATTAATGTCTTTATCTTTATATTAGCAAAACTTTTAAAAAATTGATTGTTAACGGCAACACTTAAGACTATTGTTATCATTTTTTGTGTTATTTAAGTTGTATCCGTTTTGCGAAACGAGGGGTGAACCTAGGGAGTTTTCGGGGTTCACGAAAACTCGATAGATTTTTGTCTCGTAGTGCAAATTTTCGTAAAAACTCTAGAATTTTCCAAAATGAACCCGGTCTTAAAATTTAATGTAACGTAAACATTACTTAATCCACTAATATGTGAAAAAAAATAAAAGTTAATTTACTATCAAAACTCTTTATACTCAGAAAAAAATTTGTACACACGATGATTTAGTGATTTGCGTCCACCACGGTATGAAACTGTAACAGGGTTTATTCTACTATAACGAGAAAACCGAAGGAACATTCTTTACCAAATAAATATTCCGCGGTAACAGAGAAAAACTCGAACCCATCGAATGTGAACTGTGTGGATTTAGGTCCACATAACTTTCTACGAATTTTAATTGATGTGACAAACACGTGATCACATTTTTGTCTGTCAAAAATCAATATGTGCCTTTGTTTTCACACCTAAACGAGTTAATTACATGTTTGGTCTTTTGTGGTTATGGACAAAATTCATGTTTAGTCCTATTAAGTCAAAAATTATACCAGACGTCTCTACGATTGACCCAAATGGGTTGACCGGTCCTTTGACATTTTTCCCATCCATTTGGCCGTTAACGGCAGGGGTAATTTCATCACTCAACAGCAATAATACCCCCAATGACCATGTTTGCAACATCAAGAAACTATTAAACTCCAGCCTTTATACACACAACTACTCTTGGATCATTTTTGTACAACAACTACAACAACGTTGTGACACCGATCATTCTTGTACAACAACTACAACAACGCTCTGACGCCACTCGCTCTGACATTTGATTCAATTAAAGTGAGTATTTATCTTCTTTTTGAATATGTGTTGTTTTCCGAATTTCTATTTTTTGATTGCCTTAATTTCTGTTTGTCCTAATTTGTTGTTTGTTAAATACAAAAATGAAAGACATTGATTGGGGCAAAGTTAAAATTACTAATGAAGTATGCGATGCCTAAATATGGGAATAAGAATTGGATGAAAGATAATTCATGGTCTCAAATCATACTCAATGATA